>JARQOC010000004.1:535844639-535969837 GCA_033576535.1 Allobates femoralis | reverse complement strand
ACATCAAGACTTTAGATCACTAATACATCCATAATCAAACCTGACTTGTCACCTCTTAGACTTATAGACCTAGATTTCTCTTCTCCTACTTGGGATCAATATAATACAAAGCCCGGACCTACGCCTGGACAATCTGGTGCTGGTTCTAGTACCCGATTACCCAGATTATTAGCTAACCAACAGAGTTAGAAATTTAGACCCCCTTTAAATAACCACAGAGGCCCTCATCTGCATTTATTAACCAGATTAACACTGCAAATAGAACCTATTGGTGCGTGCGAATTCTCTTTTTCCTCTTCCAAACATTTGCCCTCAAAAAATATGGTACTCCTAAAACAGGCACATCAAAAACAAAATTACCTAAATTGAAAATAAACAATCGCGATCTTCATCAAGGCACCGTTCTAGGTCTCCTAGGCAACACCAACAGGACGCCTGGTCCCAACCACAAGACCCAATGGACGAGGTTCCATCCCTGGACTCTCTTCCCCCTAAGCAAAAAAGGAAAGGGGTTGGCATCCAAAAAATCCTCTGCGCAGAAACCGCCGGTTTTGGAAAACACTGACGCAGACACTGAGTCCTCCCCCACCCGTAGCCCTGCTAAACAACGCATGAGAAGGGAAACCAAATCTAACCCAGGCTTTAACCCATTGGAGGATTTTGATTGGTCTCAGCCTATAAAATCAGAACTTTTTTCAAAGGTTTTTTTTACTGCGTTTGATTCTAGATTTAGATTCAAAACTAGACGCAAAGTTTGATAAACTGCAAATTTCCCTAGACTCGGTCTCACGCAATGACGGACAAGAACGAGTCGGACTTGTCCGACCTGGCAACTAACTTTGATAAACTCAAAGAAGAAAATTGTCACCTCAAGGAACAATTTAAAACTCTCAGATCCAAGGTGACGGATATGGAAGATAGGGATAGAAGACAAAACCTCAAATTTAGAGGAGTTCCAGAATCTATAAAAAATGACCAGCTTCACCAATATGTCAAAGATCTTTTAAGAAGTGCTATCCCCACTTTACCGGACTTGGATATGTCAACAGTCCGCTTTCCATCGACTCCGTAAACCCAAATCACTTAAACCGGAAATTCCGCGTGATGTCATCATGAAATTCCATTTTTTCCATTAAAGGAGCAATTTTTAGACTACTTACGCATAAATAAATCCCCCCCCTAAAACCGTTCGACAGCATCAAAATTTTTGCAGATTTATTCAGGGACACCATGACTCAAAGAAAAAAACTCTCTCCATTGACAGAGATCCTTCAGAAACACAAAATCCAATACAAATTGGGTTTTAACCCCACTAAAATCCTATTCCATCACCAGGGAAACTTATAAACTTATCAGAAGTTGAGGATGGCCTGAGGACCCTTAAGGACTTGGGAAATCATGTTTTAATAAACAGATCCTACCCAAATTATGGCTGAGGACTTAGCCATAACTTTAGCCCCCTAAGGAGGTAGTGCATCATAGTCTTATTAGACTCCCTCCGTTTAGGGACTAGATTTAAAGAATTTATTTTTTTTCTTTCCCTTTGGAACCTAAATTGTTTGGTTAATAGGTACACTTATTTGGTTACTTTACTCACAATAGAAAGAATTTACGTATTAAAAAGTTATTCATATTCCGAGCTTAACTCTAGACTAATTGTAGGACATGTCACTTAAGTTCCTTTCCCAAAATGTCAATGGCCTTAATACCCCCCAAAGACGATACTACCTATGGAAGCTTTTCAAGGATTCTAGAGCAGATGTAGTGGGATACAGGAAACCAAGTTTTCCTCCCCTAAGCTACCAAAATTTGAGAATAAGTATTTTCAGAAGGTTTTTTTTAGCTAGTAACTCTAAAAAGAAGTGGGGAGTAGGCCTGCTTATTAGGAATTCGGTCTCGTATGAACAAATCGCCTATTTGCAGACCCGAACGGCAGGTATCTTATCCTCATTTGTAAATTAGACGACCACTTCTTCACCTTGGTAAACATATATGCCCCAAATAAAGGACAAATATCCTTTTTGAACAAGATCATCAAAACAATGGACTCTAACGCTAAGGAGAATTAGTCATTTTTGGGACTTTAATATGGTCCAATGGAGCCCTAGACTCTTCCACTAAATCTAGACAACATCTGGAATCGCTAGACCCCCGGTTGATCAAGTCTGATCTATATGACGCTTTTCGCTGTCTTAACTCAACTTCCATCGAATTCACCTACTTTTCTAAGTGACATCAGTCATTCTCCAGGATTGATCTAGTTCTCACCTCGGTATTTACCCTCCCCAAAATTACCAGCGTTTTTAAATAGGCCCTAGGTCAGTGATGGCAAACTCCAGGCCTCGAGTGCCGCACACAGTGCAGGTTTTCAGGATTTCCTTAGAGTTTGACAGTTGGTAATTTGATTGCCAACTGTCAAATGCAATGGAAATCCTGAAAACCTGGACTGTGTGCGGCACTCGAGGCCTGGAGTTCGCCATCACTGCCCTAGGTTTTTGGTCAGACCATTCCCCTGTTACTTTCAATATTATGATCGGGGGCCCCGCAATATCGTCTCAAAAGTTTGTGGCCGAAACAATAGCCTCCTATATAACCATCCGATTTACAAAAAAGAAATAGAGGCTACCATCACAAACTACTTCAAGGAAAATGATCCAAAACATCCAACCCCCCACTCTTTGGTCAGCTTTTAAGGCATTTTGAGGGGCAAGATTCCCAGCGAACGCCCAACTAAATCGGAAAAGAAAAGGGAAAAAACTCATAATCTGATCAATCTGATTAATAACCTAGAAAAATCGCAACACTCTGACCCCCACACCGACAACTCAGCAGAAATCTTTAAACTCAGATTGAGTTGAAATCCTTCCTCTCGTCAGAGTATGATAAAGTAACCCAACTATTAAAAACAAAAACCAACTTCTCTGACGACAGGCCTTCTAAATTGTTAGCGGCAAAAATTAAGAACTATAAACAAAAATCTAGAATAAAGGGATTAAAAACAACACTGGCCAACTCCTTAACACCAAAGAAATAGCGGATCAATTTGCTGAATTCTATTCCCCTTTATAATCTCAAGGATACCCTGGCGCATTGGAACCCTCCGACCAAAACATTAAGGACTTTCCTGAGTACACTCAACTTGCCCTCTCTTGATGACCTCGTACCTAACTGAACTCAATGCTCATTATACCAACCTCGAGATAACTGAAGTTATTGAAAAATCCAAACTGGGCAAATTGCCAGGTCCGGTTGGCTTCCAAAATGAGCTATATAAAACTTTTAAAAAATCTTCTATCTCCGTATATCACCAAATTGGCTAACTTTTCCGCCTCACAAGGATTTCTCCCCACCCGATATGCTGGAAGCAGTTTATTTCCCTTATACCTAAAGGAAAGGGTGACCCCTCTGACACCAAAAATTACAGGCCAATTTCTTTTCTAAATTCTGACCAACATTTTTAGCAAAATTAGCGGCAAACGGATTCAAAAATTTATATCAAAACTCATCCATCCAATCAAGCAGATTCATCCCTGGCCGCACTACTGTGGATGCTACGAGAAGAGCTGTAGACCTGATCACCTCTATATGAAACTTCAAAACAACCCTCGGTCTTTTTAGCGCTAGACGCTGAAAAGGCCTTTGATAGGGCTCATTGGTCTTTCCTATTTCCACATCCTAAAAACATTCGCTTCAAAGGTAATATTCTTAATTTAATCGGGTCAATGTACATCAACCCCATGGCCAAAGTTTACTCAAATAATTTTCTCTCCCAAAAGTTCTCCCTGTCAAATGGCACTAGGCAGGGATGCCCACTTTCCCCTGTTCTCTTTGCCTTATTTATAAGCCCTCGCTTCTTACATTAGAGATAATATAAACATTAAAGGAATCCCCCTCAACCACCAACAACACAAGATCTCTTTATTCGCGGATGATATCCTACTTACAGTACAAACCCCCTAAGTCCCTTAGACATTTAAACCATGACCATCAAAAAAATTCTCTCATTTGTCCCTGTACAAAATTAACACTACAAAATCACAGATTTTGGACTTTAATATAGACAGCACATTCCTGGAATACCTCAAGACTGAATTTGAATATACCTGGATGGAAAGTAATTTGCGTATCTGGGAATTGACCTAACTAAACCCCTTTCCGCTTTGGTCCAATCGAAACCTAACTACCCTTTTTAACTCACTTCACCAAGACCTTCTGCGCCTGTCCAAAATAGAACTATCTTGGTTAAGTAGAATTAGAAGCCTACAAAATGACACCTTTCCCCAAATTTCTATACATAATTAGAGCCATTCCCATGTTTATACCAAAACTTTGGTTTAATAAGCTTCAATCCCAGTTGAGATCCTTCATTTGGAGCAATAAGAGACCGAGGGTCGCAAAAATCTCCCTAGAAAGACACAAAAGAGTTGGAGGTTTGGGGTACCCAACCTGTATAATTATTATTGGGCGTCCATAACCAAAACTTTCTCAATCATGGCTCTTTAATACAAATGACGCTCCCTGGGCATCCATTGAAGGTTCCATTATAAACAACAACCTTAAGGCGGTGATCATTGCTCACCTACTAGACACCTCCATACCCCCCAAGACACCCATAATTAAAGCGATTATCACACGTGGAGGAGTTTGATTGTCAAGGCTTCAACTCATTTCCCCCAAACGGCGCTTGAGAAGATTCCTCTGGATACCTTAGAAATTTGATCCCACGGCTAGATTTGTCGTCCTGGAATCCAGAGAAAATACTTTTTATGGATGATTTGATATGTGGGAAACCATATCTAACCATTGGCCAATATAAAACTTAAACTTACCCTCCCAAAATAGCAGTGGACCTCACAACAACCCAAAGAAGACAACTGTTTGGAAAAATAGTAACCTTTATAAAATTTTTAATAGGAATTAGAAACTACCCGAAACTTTCCTTTATCACATCCTGGGAGAGGAATTGGGAATTCGCATAAACCTAGAAAATCTGACTAAAATTATCAAAATTACTTTGCTAACTGTGCTTGTGCCAGTCTTCATGAGTCCTTTTATAAAACCCTGTCAAGGTGGTACTTTACCCCGACTAAGCTACACCGCATCAATCCCCTTAACCCTCTCTATGTTGGAGAACATGTGGCGGTTTGGGAAACCTACGCATATATTGTGGTCCCTGTCCCATCTTGACCAAATATTGGACGGAATCAAAACCTTATTAAGGATACCACAGGAATCCATATAGCTTGCACACCAGCTAGTTCTACTCTCTATAGGAGTAGGAACTACCCAAACACATAAGATTTTTGGTCTCACACATCTTGTTAACTGCTAAGGTATGATTACTGCTCGTTGGAATAAACCCGAACCCCCACTATAAATTATTTGATTGACAGAATAACACACCACAGTACAATGAATATAATTTAGCAATTAGAACCAACAAACTCTCCAAGTTCCTCGAGAAAACTGGGGTGTATGGATCTCAACCTTTTCCCCCCTTACTGAAATAGGCCAACATAATCACATCTTTTCATGCTGCCTACACAGTTTAACCTGCCTTACATTACGATTTTTGTAAAAATGCCCGGAATGTATACAAGTTTTAAACAAGTGTTTATAATGCCTTTCTATTGTAAATGTTTTCTTTTTATCATATCTAATCTACTTATTTTTTCACTATATTATGCTTATATGTAAGTCCCTTTTTGTTTGTTGTAAATTGTACATTGTATGTTGATTGTTTATGTTGTTCTTGTACTATTGTTTTGTTTTTCTTTTTTCCCTTCCCTTCCCCTCACCCATCCCTCTTATATTTATGTATCCCTTACCCCTCCCAACTCTCTTATAAAAATTTCAATAAATATATTTTGGACAACTAACAGGAAATGCCAAACAAAACAAATCAGGAACAAATGGGAGGAAACCGGAGACAATGTCTGTGAACCGAACTGTAAGAAACTGCCTAAAGGAAATGGGATTACATACAGAAAAGCTAAACAAAAGTCATCATTTAACACCTAAACCGAAAAAAACAAGGTCACAATGGGCTAAGGAAAAAGCAATCATGGACTGTGGATGACTGGATGAAAGTTCCTATTCAGTGATGAATCGCGAATCTGCATTTGGCAAGGTGATGATGCTGGAACTTTTGTTTTGGTGCCATTCCAATGAGATTTATAAAGATGACTGCCTGAAGATAACAATCATTTTCCACAGTCATTGATTATATGGGGCTACATGTCAGGTAAAGGCACTGGGGAGATGGCTGTCATTACTGTTCAATAAATGCCCCAAGTTTACATGAATAATTTGGGACACTTTTCTTATCCCATCAATTCAAATGATGTTTGGATGATGAAATAATGTATCAACGATGATAATGCATCCCTGCCATAGAGCAAAAATTGTTGAAAACATTCCTTGAAAGAAGACACATAAGGTCAATGTCATGGCCTGCAAATAGTCCGGATCTCAATCCAATTGAAAATCTTTGGTGGAAGGTGAAAAAAATGGCCCATGACAAGGCTCCAACCTGCAAAGCTGATCTGGCAACAGCAATGTGAAAAGTTGGAGCCAGATTGATGATGAGTACTGTTTGTCACTCATTAAGTCCATGCCTCAAAGACTGCAAGCGGTTATAAAAGCCAGAGGTGGTGCAACAAAATACTAGTGATGTATTTGAGTGTTGTTTTGTTTGTTTGCCATGATTCCATAATTTTTTCCCCTGTGTTTTGGTCTGAAAAAAAATTACCCTTACTGACTACACATTTTTTAATCTTGATTTTTTCAGTGTTTCTTTAAAGCCATAAATTTGCCATTTGAAATGACTTTGTTTTGTGCCATGTCTGTGATCTGCTTTTGTTCTACAAAATTAAACAACTGAATGGACATCCTCCGAGCCAGGTGATTCCATAATTTTTGCCAGGGGTTGTAGCAGGTGAAACAATAGTAATATTAACAAATACCTCTAATTAGAAATGTAGTATAGTTTTTCTTGATTACTTGATTAGCTATGTTGCTTACCTCTGTTGCAGGGCATTGTAGCTTAGATATCTATGGAATGACCAAGTTGCAACTAACTGTCATTATGTGAGTAGTCTTCTCAACCTTGGATACCTAAGCTGTAATACCTTGTACTTGAGGGGAGAGACATTGCTATTCAGAACTATACTACATTTCTAATTGGAGATATTGCTATTTATTATTATTATTACACCTACAAAGTATTGGGATAGGATCTGGGAGATGGAAATAACCCTTTATGGGTGGACACATTTGAAATCTTTCAGTGATTCACTATACAAAGGACATCTTTATACTACAGTTGTGGCCAAAAGTATGACAACCCCTGCAATTCTGTCAGATATTACTCCGTTTCTTCCTGAAAATGATTGCAATCACAAATTCTTTGGTATTATTATCTTCATTTCATTTGTCTTCAATGAAAAAACACAAAAAGAATTGTCCTAAAGCCAAATTGGATTATAATTCCACACCAAACATAAAAAAGAGGGTGGACAAAAGTATTGTCACTGTTAGAAAAATCATGTGATGCTTCTCTAATTTGTGTAATTTAATAGCACCTGTAACTTACCTGTGGCACCTAACAGCTTTTGGCAATAACTAAATCACACTTGCAGCCAGTTGACATGGATTAAAGTTGACTCAACCTCTGTCCTGTGTCCTTGTGTGTACCACATTGAGCATGGAGAAAAGAAAGAAGACCAAAGAACTGTCTGAGGACTTGAGAAACCAAATTGTGAGGAAGCATGAGCAATCTCAAGGCTACAAGTCCTCTCCAAAGACCTGAATGTTCCTGTGTCTACCGTGCGCAGTGTCATCAAGAAGTTTTAAAGCACATGGCACTGTGGCTAAACCTCCCTAAATGTGGACAGAAAAAGAAAAATTGCGAGAGATTTAACGCAAGATTGTGCAGATGGTGGATAAAGAACCTCGACTAACATCCAAACAAGTTCAAGCTGCCCTGCAGTCCGGGGTACAACAGTGTCAACCCGTACTAATCCATCGGCGTCTGAATGAAAGGGACTGTATGGTAGGATACCCAGGAAGACCCCACTTCCTACCCCAAGACATAAAAAATCCAGGCTGGAGTTTGCCAAAAGTTACTGAGAAAGCCTAAAACATTTTAGAAGAATGTTCTCTGGTCAGATGAGACAAAAGTAGAGCTTTTTTGGCAAAGGCATCAATATAGAGTTTACAGGAGAAAAAAAGAGGTATTCAAAGAAAAGAACACGGTCCCTACAGTCAAACATGGCAGAGGTTCCCTGATGTTTTGGGGTTGCTTTGCTGCCTCTGGCACTGCACTATTTGACCGTGTGCATGGCATTATGAAGTCTGAAGACTAGCAACAAATTTTGCAGCATAATGTAGGGCCCAGTGTGAGAAAGCTGGGTCTCCCTCAGAGGTCATGGGTCTTCCAGCAGGACAACGACCCAAAACACACTTCAAAAAGCACTAGAAAATGGTTTGAAAAAAAGCACTGGAGACTTCTAAGGTGGCCAGCAATGAGTCCAGACCTGAATCCCATAGAACACCTGTGGAGAGATCTAAAAATGGCAGTTTGGAGAAGGCACCCTTCAAATATCAGGGACCTGGAGCAGTTTGCCAAAGAAGAATGGACTAAAATTTCAGCAGAGCATTGTAAGAAACTCATTGATGGTTACCGGAAGCGGTTGATCACAATTATTTTGGCTAAAGGTTGTGCAACCAAGTATTAGGCTGAGGCTGCCAATACTTTTGTCTGGCCCATTTTTGGAGTTTTGTGTGAAATGATCAATGTTTTGCTTTTTGCTTCATTATCTTTTGTGTTTTTTCATTGAAGACAAATTAAGTGAAGATTATAATAAGCAAAGAATTTGTGATTGCAATCATTTTCAGGAAGACACTAAGTATTATCTGACAGAATTGCAGGGGTGTCCATACTTTTGGCCACAACTGTATGTTCCCACTTACAGTATGTTGTAGACTCCAGCAATGAAGGTAACCAATAAACTATTTGCATGCTATAAATGTGATGGCCCTTGGGAAAGGGTAACTGGCTATGAATACTGGGTGATCTTGAAGGTCACAGAAATGACAGAAGTAGAAGCAGGTTTTGCCAATATTAATATTAAGCCATAAACGGCATACTCATCCTAAAACTTCACAGTTATATACTTTTGGGGTTTTAATCGGTCATAGGCCATTGAAAAGATAAGGTTGGGATGTAGTGGATATTTGGTGCAGATTTGATACTAAAAATGTTGTAAATTTATAGTAAAATACAAAATTCTACTGACATGTAATGGATTTTATCACTGTGGACTTGAAGGAAAACTGCAAACTTTAAACCTGCAGCATGATTTCACTATTAAGTCACATGAATTATGCAGATGTGCAAACCCCCGCAAAAATCCAACTGTAACACATTCCCTGTAATAAGCATGACTTCAAATATAATATGGCGGAGCCCTATGTCATTTTTTTTCTAGAACTAATTCTAGAAATAAAAAAAAAAAATAGGCTTCGCTGTATTTTTGGTTCCAGCCAGGTACAATGAGGCAGCTGGGGGCTGGTGGCAGTCCGTAGCTGCCAAGTTGTACCTGGCTGGACCAAAAATATGGCAGAGCCCCATGTCATTTTTTTTTTTTAAATTCTACAAATAAAATGACATGGAGCTTTGCCGTATTTTTGGTTGCCAGCCAGGTACAACTTGGCAGCTAGGGGGCTGGAATCCTCAGCATGGAGAGACCCAAATGTATTGGGTCCCCTATGCTGCGAATTTTAACTACTAGACTAGTGTGTTTTTTCACAAAAAGTTTCTTTATTCATTTATACGTCTCAATTTGTGAAGCACATGGGGTTCAAAGTGCTCACTGTGCATCTAGATATGTTCCCTGGGGGGTCTAGTTTCCAAAATGAGGTCACTTGTGGGGGAGCTCAAATGTTTAGGCACACAGGGGCTCTCCATACGCGACCTGGTGTCCGCTAACCATTCCAATTGTTGGCAAACACCAGGTTGCGTGTGGAGAGCCCCTGTGTGCCTAAACATTGGAGCTCCCCCACAAGTGACCCCATTTTGGAAACTAGACCCC
The DNA here is from genome assembly GCA_033576535.1 of Allobates femoralis. NCBI lineage: Eukaryota > Metazoa > Chordata > Amphibia > Anura > Aromobatidae > Allobates > Allobates femoralis. The sequence goes on along the minus strand of JARQOC010000004.1, from coordinate 535,959,743 downwards.
CCAAGGAACCTATCTAGATGCATAGTGAGCACATTGAATCCCCAGGTGCTTCACAAACTGATCCGTAATAAGGTAAAAATACTTTTTTTTCACACAAATTTTCTTTTTTAATTTGTACGGATCAATTTGTGAAGCACCTGGGGGTTCAAAGTGCTCACTATGCATCTAGATATGTTCCCTGGGGGGTCTAGGTTCCAAAATGGGGTCACTTCTGGGGGAGCTCAAATGTTTAGGCACACAGGAGCTCTCCAAATGCGACATGGTGTCCGCTAACAATTTGAGCTGATTTTCCATTCAAATTGTTAGCGGACACCATGTCGCGTTTGGTGAGCCCCTGTGTGCCTAAAACTTTGGAGCTCCCCCACAAGTGACCCCATTTTGGAAACTAGACCCCTCAGGGAACATATCTAGATGGGTGGTGAGCATAATGAACCCCCAGGTTCTTCACAAATTAATTCATGAAAATGAAAAAAAAAACTTTTTGTGGAAAAAAAGTACTTTTTAATTTTTACGGATCAATTTGTGAAGCACCTGCGGGTTCAAAGTGCTCACAATGCATCTAGATATGTTCCCTGGGGGGTGTAGTTTACAAAATGGGGTCACTTGTGGTGGAGCCCCAATGTTTAGGCACACAGCGGCTCTCCAAATGCGATATGGTGTCCGCTAACAATTTGAGGTGATTTTCCATTCAAATTGTTAGCGGACACCATGTCGCGTTTGGAGAGCCCCTGTGTGCCTAAACATTGGAGCTCCCCCACAATTGACCCCATTTTGGAAACTAGACCCCCCAGGGAACTTATCTAGATGAGTGGTGAGCATATTGAACCCCCACATGCTTTACAAATTGATCTGTGAATATGGAAAAAGTACTTTTTTTTCACAAAAATGTTCTTTTAGCCTCAATTCTTTCATTTTCACATGGGTAACAGGATAAAATTCATTCTAAAATTTGTTGGGCAATTTCTCCTGAGTACACCGATACCTCATATGTGGTCATAAACCACTGTTTTGGCGCGCGGCAGGGCTCAGAAGTGAAGGAGCGCCATTTCACTTTTTGAATGGAAAATTAGCTCCAAAAGTCAAATTGCGCTCTTTCCCTTCAGAGCCCTGCCGTGCGCCCAAACCGTGGTTTATGATCACATATGTGGTATCGATATACTCAGGAGAAATTGCCCAACAAATTTAGGATCCATTTTATCTTGTTGCCCATGTGAAAATGAAAAAAATGAGGATAAAAGAAAATTTTTGTTAGAAAAATTAAAATATCCATTTTTTTGTTTCCAATTTGCTTAGTTCCTGTGAAGCACCTGAAGGGTTAATAATCTTCTTGAATGTAGTTTTGAGTAGCTTGAGGGGTGCAGTTTTTGGAATGGTGTCACTTTTGGGTGTTTTCTGTCATGTAAACCCCTCAAAGGGACTTCAAATGGGATGTGATCACTAAAAAAAATGGTTTTGTAAATTTTGGTGGAAAAATGAAAAATTGCTCATGAACTTTGAACCCTTATAACTTCCTAACAAAATTTTTTTTTTTTTCAAAAAATTGTGCTGATGTAAAGTAGACATGTGGGAAATATTATTTCATAAGTATTTTGTGTCACATAACTCTCTGGTTTACCAGAAGAAAAATTCAAAATTTGAAAATTGCAAAATTTTCAAAATGTTTGCCATATTTTGGATTTTTTCACAAATAAACGCAAAAATTATCGACCTAAATTTAATACTAACATGAAGCCCAATATGTCACGAAAAAACAATCTCAGAATCGCTAGGATCCGTTGAAGCGTTCCCGAGTTATAACCTCATAAAGGGACACTGGTCAGAATTGCAAAAAATGGCAAGGTCATGAAGGGGTTAAAGATTTGCAATAATTGGGGGCCCCGTTGGAGCTTTTACATCGGGGCCCATGAGCTTCAAGTTATGCCACTGGTGCCAACACTTTCGGTCATGACTGTATTTACTAGAATTTTCACAAGAAAAAGGTTTAATATATATATATGGATTTCAGTTTATGTAGAATAGATGTCCCAAGATATTATAAATTATTTATAGGTAGAGTGCCTTTTTATAAACATTTTGCATCTTACTCCTAAAAGCTTCTGTTTAGAAGTAGAAATATCTCAGTTTTATTGAATTCTTTCAGTTTTCTTTGGTTACAAGCGAAAAAAGTGACTCAAGTATGTAACACTGAAAATAAGGCTGAATTTGTTGTTGTTACTTTGCAAATATGTCCATAAAAGCTTAAACATAAATATCAATATCTCTGTAAAACATAATTATCAACACAATTTTGAGAACATTTACTATATTTGAAACTGATTTTTTGCTATTTGTTATATTCTTCACTATTCACATACAAATTAACACTAAATTGTTACAAAAAAGCATATGAATTAAATTGATTTACCAATGTAATCTGGGTTGGTTGAACTTTTTTTTGGAGGATTCACTGGAAGAATATCATTATTGGAAGGAGGCGGTTCATAGCCATCGTCATTGTTACTATCTTCATCTTCTTCTGCAGCCGGTGATTCATAATCTGCTTCAAAATCTGGGTCATCAGGATTCTCATACTCATCATCATCCTAAATTATAGAGAATGTATAGAATTAAATAACGTAGAAAAAATTAAAGTAAATTGTGAATTTAAATTGCTTCTTCAGGAAGACGTAGACGAACTATAGTGCCACCTATTGGATATAGCAATCCTACAAGTCATAATTGACCTTTTAACGAGGCTTTCAATATGACTTAGGATTCATGCCAAATCAGAGCCCCAGTCTGCAGATGCTGCATTTCGGGGTGATTGTCCCTCATCAGTGCAAAGTATCTGGTATGGCTGTATGAGACGCTATGATGAGGTCAAGGGAACAGCTATTCTCCTTATAGAGATGAATCCTGTATGGTAGCAGTGAGGAGACTTTTAGCAGCAATCCTCCGGGAAATATGCAAATTGTCTCTTCAGGGGGAAGTAGACAAACTCTAGTAGCAATCCTAAAAGTCATAGTTGACTCTTTAACAAGCCTTTTAATATGACTTAGGATTTGTGCCAGATCAGGATCCCAAACTACAGACGATGTGTTTCAGGGTGATTGCCCCTCATCAGTGCAGTGTGTAGGTATTTTGATCTGGCTGTATGAGAGGTTAAGACGAGGTCTGAGGTAATAGCTATTCTCCTTGTGGAAAGGAATCTGCCTGCAAGCAGTGAGGAGACTTAAAGCTGCAATGCTCCTCTGGGAAATATGCAAATTGACACTTCAGTGAGGAAGTAAACGATCTGTATTGCCACTTAATAAAGTCATACAGCCAGATGCAAATCCCACACACTGCACTAATGAGGGGCTGTCACCCGGAAACTCAGTGTCTGCAGTTTGGGGTTCTGATCTGGCACAAATACTAAGTCATATTAAAAAGCTTATTAAAGAGTCAACCATGACTTTTAGGATTGATGCCTTCATTAGGTGGCGCTAGAGTTCATTTACGTCCTCACCGAAGTGACAATTTGCGTATTTCCCAGAGGAGCATTGCAGCTATAAGTCTCCTCAGCTGGCAGGCAGAATGCTCACCACAAGGAGAATAGCTATTCCCAGACTATTGGAAGTAGCAATCCTAAAAGTCATAATTGACTGTTTAACAAGTCTTTCAATATGACTAAAGTTACTGTTACACGGTAAGATATTGTGAACGACATCGCTGAAACGTCACGGGTTTAGTATGTCATTGCGTGTAACACCGCAATACGACTACGATAAATCGTTTGATCGCAGATTTGTGAACATGTTTTCCAATCAGACGATCGTCGTTCAGCCAACCTGCTGCATCGTTGTGTGTGACACCGCGATACCTATGTCGTTAACATCTTCGCCCATTCACATCAGTGAACAAGTATCGTTCGCTGGGTTGTGCGAACAATAGCTGCTCGTCACATCGTTGGTGCGTCGTGCACAAGATCTTTTTGACATCTCACCAACGATGTCAAAAAGATGTCCTAACGACCGCGCTCCCGTGAAATCGCTGGTGAGATTGCTACAACATTGAAGTGTGTAACTGTACCTTTAGGATTTGTGCCAGATCAGAGCTCCAATCTGCAGACGCTGCGTTTTGGGGTGATTGCCCTTCATCAGTGTAAGTATGGGATTTGATATTTTCCATAAGGATAATAGCTATTCCTTTGACCTCATCGTTGGTCTCATACAGGCATATAAGATCCCAAACTTTGCTACATTGTTTTTTTGTAACACATTATTTTTTTAGGATAATACTAAATTTAGGTTAACATGTTTTGTATTCATTAATAAAAATATCAGAAATTTGACAAAAATTTTAAAAAATTAGCAATTCAAACTTTAAATGATTATCCCTTAAATTCGGATAGTCACACCACACAAAGTAGTTAGTACATAACAGTTACCTCATGTCGGCTTTACATCAGTGCCATCTGTAAATTGTTCTTTTATTTTCTTAGGATGTTAAAAGGTTTAAAAATGTTTTATAAATTTCATTGAAAAAATTGCTGATAAACTTTTAACCCTTCTAACAAGCTAACAAAAAGAATGATGCTGATGTAAGCACGTAAATGTTATTTATTAACTATTTTACATGACTATCTGTTGTAAGAGGATAAAAGTTTAAAGTTCAAAAAATTACACATTTTTCTAAATTTTGTCAAATTTGAGATATGGTCATAAATAAACACAAATCATGTCAAACTAAATATACTGCCATCATGAAGTACAATATGATGAAGCATTCCACATTAATTACTACATAACATGACACGTTAGATTTGAAAAATAAGACTTGGTCATTATAGTACAAAGTGTCTCGGTCATCAAAGGGTTAAATGAGAAATGTTATGTTTGGAGAAAGAAAAACACTGCATTAAAGCATAAAAGCTCATACCATCTGGGAAACAAAACACATTGGTAGAATTATGGTTTGGGTACGTTGTGCTGCATACAGCAAACAGCTGTAAGTAATCAAGTGAAGCGCTCACTTACGGCTGGGATCCATGTACCGTCATGCTGTTCATGAGGTCACCCGAGTTCACGCTGACACAGCTCAGCTGTGAATTTAGATGGCCTTTCTTACAGTCGGATATCATTGTCATCCTACTCGATGTGTGTCTGCTCACAGAGATGTAGCAGAGCTGAAGATGTTTGCCTGGGGATTTATTATCGGAGGATTTGTTTCTTGGCTATTAAAGATCAGAACCAAGGGTGTCTTTTGTGTTTTATTTCAATTAAAATGTTTTTTTTTCTCGGTGTTGTCTTTGTTTACTGTTTGGTAGAAATTCAAAGTGGGCGGGCCTAATATTGGCCTGAAACTATGGATTTCGGGCTTAGTGCCAGCTTCCTATACAAAGCTGGCATTAACCACTTTATTACCCAGCGTGTCACCCTCACCAGTGCTGCTGGAAGAGTAAGTAAAAGCGCCTCAAAATGGCACTACAAAAAATGCACCGTTTTCTGGGGCGACTACTGGCTGCAATTTTCAGCATGGGGGGCCCAGAATGCTTGGGTCTCACCATGCTGAGAATCCCAGCCCCCAGCTGCCTAGGTTTTACTTTTGCCGGTAATCAAAAATAGGGCAAAGCCCACGGATTTTTTTTTTAATTATTTATTTAAATAATTAAAAAAAACAATGGGCTTCCCTGTATTTTAAGTCAAGGTAAAGCCAGGCAGCTGGGGGTGGCAGCCCATAGCTGTCTGCTTTATCTGCGCTGAGAATCAAAAATACAGCGAAGTGCTATGCTTAATTATTTTAATTATTTATTTATTTTACAGTATTATGATGTCCGTCAATGGGTGGGGGGCCCAACATCCAGTCACAGACACTGGCCTTGTTCACACTCACCTGCGTTTTTGGCACTCTCTGCGCTTTTCTGTAGTTTTCCAAAAACGCAGGTGCGTTAACGCAGGGTACATTTAAGTGTACATGCGTTTTTCAGCTCCACTTGTGTTTTTTTCCCCCAGTCCAAAAAACGTTGCATGTAGCGTTTTTTGGGTGCTGGAAAAAAACGCGGGGGTTGTTTCCAAAAACGCATGCATTTTTTTTACATGAAGTCCTCTGGAAAACGCATGTGTTAACGCAGGGTGCATATAGGCACCTGCGTTAACGCATGCGTTTCCCATAGGGCCCCATGTTAAAAAACGCATGCGTTTCTATAACATGGGGCCCTATGGGAAACACATGCGTTTTTAAATGGCACATTTAGGCACCCTGCGTTAACGCTAGCGTTTTTGCCTGCGTTTTTGGCCAAAAAATGACTAAGTCCAAAAACGTGGCAAATCCTTTCAGACACACAAGGGACATTTTTTAGCACTCTTAAAAAAACGCATGTGGTTTTAGGAGTGCTAAAAAAAACGCAAATTGTGTGTGAACAAGGCCACTGTCACAGAAAATGGGCATTGGTGATTGGCTGTTGGAGTAACTTAAAACTATGCAGTTTCAGGAAGAAGAGAATCACATAGTGCAGCTAACATTTGCGGGTGGAACAGTGATCTGCTCACTGCTGTTAACTCCTTAGATTGTGCTGTCAAACACTGTGGTGTGATATCGAGCGCCGCCGTGGGGATCACGCCATTCCCCACGGCCAGCGGCCATCTTCTGTAAACTTACTATTTGCGATATTTAAAATCCAAAGAAATACTCACAAATGAGTCTGAACCTGATCCATCCCAGCTTTCAGACAGGTCTTTAAAAAAGGGAAATAAAAGCTTTTAGAAATACAAGACAGCAAATATATTTTTACATTAATTCTGAATCACATATTGTCAAACTGATTCACAATTTTATCTTAAAGCGGTAATCCAAGCCTTTGGTTATTTTCTGCAATGGGGCTAAGATGTTATAGGTAGGCACAGTGGCGTAACGTCTGGCCCTGGGGCCCCGATGCGAACGTTCCAGCAGGGCCACCAATTATTGAAAATCTTTAATAGTATTAGTCTTTTTCTATGGGCCAAATGGACTTTTGGGGCCCCCCTAGGCTGCAGGGGCCGGGTGCGATTGCAAGCCCTGCACCTGTTGTAGTTACGTCCCTGGGTAGGCAGTTACTAGCTACCTGCCTGTTTTGCCTGGCACCAGTCTCTGCTAGCTCACTGAGGTCATGCACCACTCCAGCTGATGATTCTGCTGCTTTATTTAACCTCACGCCAACAGAACAGCTCTTCCGTTGGGGAGTCACTGCCAACGTCATGCTGATTGACTGCCAAATCCATGCAGTTATGCAAAAGGGAGCTAGCTAACAATCAGCCTGACAATCCCACAGATGACTCACTCCACACAGGTATGTAGTTAACTCTTTAATCACAACATTATCCGGGATGCTCCATCTCCTTCCTCAGATGCCAATACGAACTACGATAGTTACCATCCTTATATAGGATAATTGCAATCATCATTACAAACAAACATACAAATGTTTTTACATGCAATTAAAAAAATTACATAAAACAATTAATATAATAGACTAAAATCAATTAGGCTAAGAATCGGTCAACATAAATAAAATTTGATTAATAAATGATTAAATTATTTAACCTGTTCCTAATATTGAGAACTTCTGGGTTTAATGTAGCTAATTTAAAAATCAAATAGGATTCCCTACGAATTAGTCTCTTGAAACATTCTAGGGTGGATTCAGGGATCTGCTCTAAAATAATTATTTGTAAAAGATCGATTGTTTTGACAGCATGACAATGACAAAGACTCCCCATCAACAAAGCACAGTTTTCAAGCTCCCACAATTTATCTTTCGGTGAGATTTTGAAGCTATGTATTTTTTGATATGTAAAGAGCATGCAGCATCATACAATTTCAGCAAAGTGAATTGGATTTATATAAAGCTGATGCCTACTGGGATTTTTTTAAAATTTTACTCTGCATAAACTGACTCAACTACTCTTGTGGATGTAAGGAAGTGGTTGGTATCACAAGCCCCTGTTCCCAATATGCCAACTGCGCTAGTTATGTTAGAGTGATGGATTATAGGAGTTTAAGAATGCATGTATTAATCTAGAAGGTTTTAGAATGTTTTACAAGGTGATGTCGCCACCCTGTAGCCAGTTATTGTATTACGGGTGTTTTTATAGGATGTCAAATTGTCAATATGGGCATAGACAGAGTAGAGAATGCAAGGCAGTGCATCTTAGAATTCAGTTAGTTTGTGGACACAGTGAGGAGAGGACTGAGAGATAGGCTTAGTGCTTGAAAGATCCTTGTTGGATCGAAACGTCACAACTGGAGGTGAAATAAAGAATGTGATGCAATTCACCAACCTATGAGGCGCTGTCCTTATTCATTGCTGATGATTGGTCGTTGTGCCAGAGGACACGTTGGTAGTGACGCATGCCACACTTTGGGGTAAAGTTAAAACCCTGTCTTCCATGAGGTGCTGTGAGCCATTTTTTGCTTGTGTTGAGAGATAGGCTTGTCAGACCTGGTGTTTCTGTTTCGGGTGGACAGGAGCTCCAGAATCCTTGTATGAAAAATTTTGGTGTCTGGATCTTAAGGCTCAGAGCTGGTGATAGGAGAAGTAGGGGAAGTGAGATGAGGAGAGGTAAAAGAGTCATGGGGCCCGAAATTACGGAGAGACTGAGCTGAGAATGCTTCAGGCAGCAAGCAGAAATAGTCCGGTGGTGAGAAATATCAGTATGAATGTACACTGTGCCATAAACTTTGTTACTGTGTACTCTGAGAGGTATATGATGAAATGGTGACGATGAGTAAAGTTATCGTCGAAGAGAAGTGTTTGGTGTTCAATGAATTACGTGTAATGGCTATCAAAGAGCCAACTGCAGCCTGCAAGTGGCTGAAGAGATGGAGACAGCAGAGGCTTCTAACCCACATGTGAGTATCATGCACCACACTAACCCAAAAATCATTCTTTGCACTGGGTGCGAGCCGGGTCAAGCATTACTAAACCAGGGCTGCTCCACGGCCGAGGCTTGGTTTTGCCAGTGCCTGTGACTACCAAGGTCCCGTGTTGCCAGCCCCTCAACATGGGTATGCTGAGTTTGTGTGACTTTTACCCCATAGAATTGTATCAGATACATAAAATTTGCAGGTAAAAAAAACGCACTACGGTGTGGAAATTCATTTAAAAATGCATGGATTCTTCACATGACTTTATCAGTAAAGTTTTGTGAAAGCCAAATAACAGGAAGTATCAAAATCAAAGCACCTTAACAGCTTCACAAAATCTGGCATATATGTATGGCGCAAGTCGGAAGCAGGTGTACTGAAGGGGCTGGATTACTACATCGGACTTGGGAACTTTGCTATCTAATAAATTGGTGAATGGCAGACAGTCTTGTGTTTCCTCTCTTTATATGTCTTTCAGCTTTCCATTCGTGGAATATGTCAAATTACTTGGACTACGTTGGACCTGTATTATTTTTTTTAATAAATTGATGAACCAGGAAAAGAGTCAGGGAGTGTTTTTTAAAATACACTATTTTTGCATGTATGTCTTTTTCTAGGAACTTACCGGTTAGTAATTGGTGCGTCTAATATACACCTCTCCATTACTAACGCCAGGGTTTGATGTCAGCTGACACTACACTGCTGACATTAACTACACAAACTATTACCCCGATTGCCATTGTACCAGAGTAATCAGGAAAAGCCAAGGCAAAGCACCAGAATTGGTGCATCTAATGTGATGCGCCACTTCTGGGGTGGTTGCAGGCTGGTGTTTGTCCACGCTTTATCCTAATTATCCTGGTAGATGACAGCAGAATTTTATCAAGAACGTCTCGGTGCATTTGTCCAATCATCCTTCTTGCATTCATGAAGTTTGCCAGTGTCGTATGCTGAAAAACAGCCCTACACCATGATGTTCACACCTCTGAACTTGAATGAAAAAAATTGAGCAGCACTAAAACGTGATTAATCAACCACATGTTTAAACGTTTATAAAAAAAAGCAAGAAAAAGAGGTGTGTGCAATGATAGGGATGAAGGTAAGTATTAAGTTAAATATACATACATTTTATTGAAGCTAACAAGAAAAAAACACCTAAGGCTGGTTTCACACTGCGGTCAGATCAGGTCAGGTCAGGTCAGATTTTGTGTTTCAAAACCAGGAGTGACTCCCATCCTAGAACAGGTGTCAAACTTTCAATTATACTTTTTCTCTGCAAGTTCCTCTCCTGGTTTTGAAACACAAAACCTGACCTGACCTGACCTGATCTGACCGCAGCGTGAAACCAGCCTTAGACACACAAAAACAATTAGAAAAGTACACAAATGTACATAGTGGATTTCAAAAGACAAATAACACTGTCCAACAGCTATATGGTAATTATAATCAACATAATGCTATCCTTCAAGACCAGTGTATGCAAATATATATTAGTATCAAGAAAAAATCCTGAGCACTGTGGTAATAAAGCTAGGAATAAAAGTAAACCCCAATCACAGCATAGGATGCTGGACAATGGGCACAAAGAAATCACTTGATTACAGCGCACGAATAGACAGTCAAGGCAGACGTATAACAATGCACTGAGAAACAATAGCAATAATAGGAGCAAAGGAGAATACTGTCCAGAAAGATGGACAGTCACAACACAAGCATGACAATGTACCAAGTAATTAATAAAGACTCCGATAATATTCAGAAATCAAGTGTCAGAATGCTGAAATTAGGTATTTTGATCACCCTTAAAATACTGGGTGTGTAAAGTCAAAACCCAACAAACATGAACAGTAAAACTAGTGAGAGAATGTAGATTGTGCTAAAATAAATGCAACACTGAAAAAGCAGAAGCAAAACAATATCTGCATAGACAGAACGTTGAGAACATGCAGCGCTCCATATTCCTATATACAGAATAAGTGCAGCAATAATAAGGCGAAACTCCAACTAAGTCTACACAAATAGGAAAAAGAAATACCACAGCTTTACAGGAAAGATCAATCAAACTAGTACATGCATAACAACAAAGGTATATATGAAGAGGGAAGAAAGCCCTATATCACCCATATAACCAAGAACATGGTAGGCAGTAGTAGTGGGTGAACCCGAACTGTAAAGTCTGTACCGAACAGTTAGTGTTCATGCACATATCCCAAACATGGGTTTCCCTGGGAAATCCATGTTGCAGCTTGGGTCTGGGGGCTGTAAAACAAAGCACATTATTAATAAACATAATCATTATACTTACCGGTCCCGGGGTCAGTGCCGGACTAGAACCAAAAAGGAGCACTGGAAAACAAACCTCACCAGCCCACATACTATGTCACCCATCAGCCCCGATCCGTGAAATTTGCTTTTACATTGTGGTGGCCTCCACTTTCTTAAAGGAGTTATCTGTAGAGCCATATGTGAATGGTGCCACAGACGTAATAATCAACCACAGCTCCATTTACATGCTGCTCTTCAAAGCCACATTTCTCAGGATTATGGGGTCCCAGTGGTCAGCCACACACACAGCCAGCCAGCCACACATACAGCCTCAGACAGCCACACACAGCCAGCCACACACACTGCCACACACAGCCACAGCCAGCCACACATAGAGCCACAGCCAGACACAAACAGCCAGCCACATAGACAGCCACCAGCCACAGCCAGCCACACAGACGCAGCCAGCCACACAGACGGAGCCAGCCACAGCCAGCCACACACAGTCACAGCCAGCCACACACAGAGCCACAGCCAGCCACACAACCAGCCAGCCACACACAGACACACAGCCAGCCACACACAGCCAGCCACACAAACAGACACAGCCAAGCACAGAGACACAGTGAGCCACACACATACACAGCCAGCCACACACAGACACAGCCATACACACAGCTACAGCCACAGCCAGCCAGCCACACACACAGCCAAAGCCAGCCACACAAACAGCCAGAGCCAACCACATAGACAGCCACACACACACAGCTACAGCCACACATAGACACACACAGCCAGCCACTGACAGCTAGACACATAGACAGCCAGACACATAGACAGCCAGACACAGTCAGACACATAGACAGCCAGCCACACACATACAACCACACAGCCACAACCAGCCACACACAAAGTGCCAGCCACATACACAGCCACACACACAGCCAGCCAGCCACATAGACAGCCATAAACAAAGCCAGCCACACACACAGCCAGCCAGACACAGCCAGCCACACACACAGCCATTGTCAGCCACACACAGACACACAGCCAGCCACACACACACACACAGCCGCACAGTCAACCACACACAGCCTAGCATCCCCAGCCACACACACACAGTCAGCCACACAGACACACAGACAGCCAGCCACACACAGCCAGCCCCAGCCACACAGCCCCAGCCACACACACTCATAGTCAGCCACACAGACTCACAGCCAGCCCCAGCCACACTCATTCAGCCACAACCACACAGCCCCAGCCACAAAAACATAGTCAGCCACACACAGACACATAGTCAGCCACACAGCCAGCCACAGCCACACAACCCCAGCCAAAGAGATACATAGTCAGCCACACAGACAGCCACGCAGCCACAGCCACATAATCAGCCACACAGCCAGCCACTCAGCCCCAGCCACACAGTCAAGCCACAGCCATGCACACCCAGCTACACACACAGCCACGCAGCTCCAGCCACACACAGTCAGCCACAGCCACATAATCAGCCACACAGACAGCCATGCAGCCCCAGCCACCCACAGTCAAGCTACAGCCACGCAGCCCCAGCCACACACAGACACATAGTCAGCCACACATAGCCAGCCACAGCAATGTAGCCCTAGCCACACACAGACACAGTCAGACACACAGTCAGCCACACGGCCAGCCACAGCCATGCAGCCCCAGCCACACACAGACACATAGTCAGCCACACAGACACACAGTCAGCCACACAGCCAGCCACAGCCACACACACAGTCAGCTCCAGCAACGCAGCCCCAGCTACATACAGACACATAGTCAGCCACACACACTGTCAGCCCCAGCCACACAGACACACAGTCAGCCACACAGCCAGCCACAGCCACACACAGTCAGCCCCAGCCACGCAGCCACAGCCACACACAGTCAGCCCCAGACACGCAGCCCCAGCCACATACAGACACATAGTCAGCCACACACACAGTCAGCCCCAGACACGCAGACACACAGTCAGCCACACAGCCAGCCACAGCCACACACAGTCAACCCCAGCCACACAGCCCCATCCACAGTCAGCCACACTCACAGCCAGCCACAGCCATGCAGCCCCAGCCACACACAGACACATAGTCAGCCACACACAGACACAGCCACACAGACACAGTCAGCCACACAGACACATAGTCAGCCACAGCCATGCAGCCCCAGCTACACACAGACACATAGTCAGCCACACAGCCAGCCACAGACACATGGACAGACAGACACACAGCCAGCCACACACAGAGACACACACACACATACACTACTCACCACCAGCAGCTGCAGCAGCTCATCTTGCTGGATCCTGCACTGTGGACCAACTTCCGATGCCTGCAGTAGAGATAAGGGGGAGGGGCCCAGAGAGATTTACAGGAGATGGGGCCCACAGAAGTGGTGAGGGGGCATGGCCTGGAGGAAATTGGGGCCCACCCTCTCACCTCTCCTCCCGCTTCTTCTCCTGTCAAACTCCTCGGGCCCTCACAGCTGTCAGAGCAGGGCAGTCATGCTCTGCCGACCCCAGCTGCTCTCCTCCTCTGCCTGCTATGTCCGGCGGGTGATGGTGGCCACAAAGTGATTAAAAGCTGGCCTGCGTGTGGAGGAGCAGGTGCTCTGGCCCCACCCACTTTACAACTACCGGCCCATAGGGAAAGTCCCGCCTATCCCTATTGCCAGTCCGGGCCTGCCCGCGGTGCACATCCTGCAGTCTTGTTGTCCTGCCACGTCTTGTACCGGGGCCACTTATTATCTCCTGTGGATATTCACTGCAGTGCTGAGAACCGCTTCAGTTCTTGGCAGTGTTCGCAGTGATGTCAGGGGCAACTACGCAGATCTCAGTTATGGACTGAAAGCCCCAGGACATGACTGATGCATGTACTAGTTTGAGTGATCTTTCCTGCAAAGCTGCTATATTTCTTTTTCCTTTTTGTGCAGACTTAGGCTACATTCAGACGCGGTGTACTGGCCACGTATTCCTGCTTTTGCACGGCGCATAAGAGCGCTTGCGTAAAAGCAGTGCCCAAGAAAGCTGGAAGCGCCTTCCAGCAAAAGCTATGACTTTTGCTGAAAGGCGTTCAGACGCGGCGTTTTGCCACATATTTTTGCGCGGGCGCTCTCACTGCAAAAGCGCCCGCGCAAAAAGAATTGACATGTCAATTCTTGGCGCTTTTTTTGGAGCTCTTTCCCCATAGGCTACATGTTAGCATGGCCTCGGGAAAGCGCACCGAGAAATGCGCATGCAGCATGCAGTAGCGCTTTTTTGCGTACCAACATGCGCAAAAAAGCGGCACTGCCGATTACGCGGCTAAAAGCGCCGCTTCTAAACGTAGCCTTAGTTGCAGTTTTGCCGGATTATTGCTGCACTTATTCTATATTCAGGAATATGGGCGCTGCATGTTCTAACCTTTCTATCTACGCAGATATCGTTTTGCTTCTGATTTTCCAGTGTTGCATTTATTTTAGTGCTGTCTACACCCTCTCACTAGTTTTACTGTTTAGCCTTTAGACACCCATTATTTTTAAGGTGATCAAATACCTAATTTCAGCGTTTTGACACTTGTCTTCAGAATATCATCTGGTATATCATCTGAGTCTTTATTGATTACTTGGTACATTGTCATGCTCGTGTTGTGATTGTCCATCTTTCTGGCCACAATTTTCCCTTGCTCCTATTATTGCTATTGTTTCTTGGTGCATTGTTATACGTCTGCCTTGACTGTCTATTCGTGCGCTGTAATCAAGTGATTTCTTTGTGCCTATTGTCCAGCATTGTATGCTGTGATTGGGTTGTATTTGTATTTCTAGCTTTATTACCACAGTGCTCAGGATTTTTTCTGACACTAATATATAATTCATACATTGGTCTTGAAGGATAGTATTATACTGCTTATCATCACCATACAGCTGTGTACTTTTTTAATTGTTTTTAATTGTGTGTGTTTTTCTTGTTAGCTTCAATAAAATGTATATATATTTTACTTAATACTTACCTTCTTGATCCCAATCATTGTACATGCCTCTTTTTCTTGTTTTCCCATCTTCAAACTTTACTGTTAAGGTACCTTTACACGCCGCTACAACAGGATGGATACAACGCGCTACAGGCTACGATTGTAGCTTGCGTCGTCAATATAGCCAGTAGTAGCGGCGTGTGAAGACGGTAGGAGGCAGCCGGCAACAGATACATCTGTTTCCGAGCACTGCTCTGAAACAGGTGGCTACAAAGCCGATTGCAGCGAGCTGTATCGGCGTGTAAAGAAGCTACAGAAGGGATGTCTATGCACCAGGCGATGTACCTGGTATGTAGCTGGGGCGTGACACAGGCTCCGGGTTACCGCGCCCCTTCAGCGATCATTGGAGGAAGCTCCTGCATGACGATTGGTAGACGCTGCATATATTTAAGGAGCTGACCCGTCACACTACACAATTGCTCGAGCGTCATGTATTAAACAGCCTCCTGCGATGCCTGGCCAATCATGATGTTATTGCTTTGTCCTATCAGCGTACGGACGTCTCGTGATCCACAATGGTGGCACGCCTATGTGCTGTCCCTGCTGCACCAGGTCCGCCCATATTAGCTTGTTGTAGCGGTGTGTAAATGAGGTAAGGTAAGCTACAGATGGCTACTTGAGACACCCGGCGATGTATCTAGCTATAGATGTAGCGTAGCGTAGCGCACCTTGTGGCGGCGTGTAAAGGTGGTGCGTTTCCCGTTTGTAACAGTTTGGGCGTGCTCGTGCACGTGAAGTAGCGGGTTGTATCCATCCTGTTGTAGCGGCGTGTAAAGGTACCTTTATCGTGTTTTTGGGGTGATATTCAGTGCCTTTAACCTCCAAACATGAGTTCACTTTTGGCCTCATCTGACCAGACTATATTTTCTCAGTATTTCACAGGCTTGTATAAATGTTGTTGAGCAAATTTTAAATGCACTTTAACTTGCTTGTTGCGAGCTTTGCATGATGAGTGTGCATACAGTCCACAGACGTTGAATGCATCACTTAGGGTCCCGTCACACTTGGCGATGTTCCAATGATCCCGACAATGATACGACCTGGTAAGGATCGCTGGAACGTCGCTACGTGGTCGCTGGTGAGATGTCAAACAGTCAGATATACTTAACGATGCAGCAACAATACGGCGACCCGTATAATGACCTCGGCGGTCGTTGGGACCCTGTCACACAGCAGCTAGTCTGACGACTCAGACCTATGTGGCTGAGTTCTGAGTCGCCAACGAGGTCATTGTTAAGGCTTCAAACACACCCATGCATGCTGGCCAGCGGTAGCCTGACAATCAAAAAATGGTCCAGGCCATTCCAACACGATCAGCAATGTCGCAGCAGGGGCCTGGTCACTGCTACATGTCAAACATAGAGAGATCGCTGGCGAGGTCGCTGTTGTGTCACACAACCTTGCTAGCGATCTCGCTATATGTGACGGAGCTTTATTGTTTTCTTTGATCAATTGTACCTGCTGATTTTAGGTCTTTTTGTACCTCTCCACAGGTGGTCCTTTGCTCTTTGACAACTTTTCTGATAATAAATTTCACTCATCAGTCTGTAATCTTGTGGGGAGAACCTGGGCATTGTCAGTTAATAGTGAAATGATGTTCTTTCCACTTCCTGATAATAGCCCCAACAAAAGGCTCAATGGAACCTTCAGTAGTTTAGAAATTCTTCTTTAACCAAAGCCATTAGTATGTTTTGCAACAATAAGCTTTGCAAGAGGTCTTGAGACAGTTCAATGGTTTTCCCCATCATGAGATGTTTCTTGTGTGGAACATTGGTAATGAGACATCTTTTTGTAGGCCTGAACCAGCTAATATCATTGAACCTGCTGACATTATTTTTTACTAAGTGGCAGGATTGCCCTTTCAAATCACTTATAGATTTCAGCTGGTGTGACGATTTTCGAGTTTTTTTGCACCTTTATATCTTAAAGAATTTAATAGTTATTCCCTGTGTTAGTTTTGACTATTACACATCAGTAAATTTTTGAAGATGTATGGTTTTATTTCTCTGCCTGTGTGGATTGGATGGGTTGTTTCTGACATCTGGTGAGAAATGTATGCCAACAGTGCCATTAAAAATATATTTACTTAGAAAATTAATGATTTCTTCAACACTTATTTCACCCGCCACTGTATGTACCCTTCTGATGGTCTCATTAGGATCACTTCTTTATACATTCTGCCACTAATTGGCATGAATATATACAGTTGTAAATATATATATATATATATATATATTATATATGCATGTGGTTTGTCCTAAGGAAGAAGCCAGTAGGACTTTGGAATGTGTAGACAAAGACCCGTAATAACTTAATCATGTGAACCATCATAGGAACTGTCAAGAGCATGAAGAAACCTCATCTGGATTGCTGGATCGGCCACAATCTTGTGGGCGCGCGGTCGTTTTTGGCATCATTTCAATAACGCTGGTGAGATGTCACACGTCTAGATATCGTGAACAACTCACCAACGATGTTGAGAGCAGGTATCATTTGCAAATCCCGCGGACGATCCCTGATCATTGTCGTCCACGACATTGTTATCGCGTTGTCACTCAAAACAATGCAGCAGGTTGCTGGAGTTGAGATCGTCAGGTTGTAACGGAGTGGATAGCCCTGACTGTATTATTATTGAAATGGACACTGAAGTGGACATTACACAGTCCGACACTGCCCCCTTGTGGACACGTGCTGAAATTGCTGCAGAGATAATGACACCGACTGCTGATCCCCTCCCACAACAGCCGTGTGCTCAGAAAGAAAAAGTGCGGGAAAGACAGAAGGAGACGGAGCTCGACCAGGACAGACCTGCCTGTGGGTGTTTCTCGAGAGAGGGCTTCCTTGCGACACCTTTCTGGAAAGATCACGCCGCGGAAGCCGTTGCGACAACCCCCAGGCTGTAGAACATTGTTACCATGAGCCTAACCTGACTGCGGAGCATCGCACTCCTAGAGCATATTCAGGGACTGTGACGGACACAAGGGAGCCATCTTCGAAATCTATATATTTTTTTTTCCTTTCTTTTTTCCTCGGACTGAGAGACTATAAACCGGTACCTGTGGAGAGGACTGAGGAAACCCCCCTTCATCGCTTCCCCTGGAATCGCCACCGTTAGACCCCAGGCCTGCGACGTGGGAGCTACACCTTCTGCTGTTATAGACTGGTAACGTACATTGAGGGAAACCTAGGGAAAGAGATTGTCAGTACTGTTTTTTTTTTTGTTTTGCCGTGCATCCAGAGCTGAATATCAGGGTATTCAACCTTCCCTATGTGTGCAGCCAAACCAGTTGAATGTGTTATCACCATGTTTAATAGTAAAGAAATGTTTCCTCCCGTTAAATCCGAGTATGGGAATTTTGTTGAAGCAGATCATAGACACACACCCGCGGCCTTACTGCCGGTCACTTCATCTGGCGTAGTCGGCAGGATCTGTGATCAACAAAATCCTCTCCCGGTAGTAGCTTATAACCAGACAGCTCCCCCAGCGTCTATTGTCAATCAAGTGAGAAAGTTTAACGGACGGAATTATCCTGTACCTGAATGGACAGAACAACTCAAGATAGTGGGGGAAATATATAACGTTGATCCTAAGACCTTAGCAGAAATGGCCATGCTAACATTAGTCGGGGAGGCGTGGACGACAGTCAGGCTGGAGACGGTTAGGGGCCAGCGTACATTGGATGACTTGGTGCGGGTGCTGGAGAACACCTATGGGCCGACCACGTATGCAGGGACATTGCGCTATATGTTCTTCCGGCGTACTCAGCTCGACTGGGAGGACATTCCTCAATATGCAAACGCCCTCCAAGTACTGCTTGAACAAGCCTGTAGAAAAGAAGAACAGATAGCTAGTACAGACTCCCGTGACCTGGTGCTGAGAGATCAATTTGTAACAGGGCTGAGAGACCTATACCTTAACCGCTCATTGCAAGATCTACTCCGGATATATCCGGCCCTTACGTTCGCTGAGGTTAAACAGGAAGCGATAGAACGTTCTAGGGGACCTGTCATGGAGACACAGACTTATACCGCGGCTTGCAGGCCCAATATCCGATACAAGAACTCCGAACGGTGACACGGAAGAACTGAAACAGATGGTGGCAGAGTTACAGAAACAGGTGCTACAGCTCACACTAGACCAACAGGCGGACAGGCAAGCAAGACAACAACCCAGCTGGCCTATGGGAAGGTGCTGGACATGTGGCGACCCCCGCCATAGAGCAAACTGTTGCCCCCAGAACTTTCAAGTCCACCCGCGGTCCGATTTACCAGAACCAGCAAGCCGTGCCCCTCAATAGCGGCCGCCGTTAAACTAGACGCCCCTGCCAAAGCGGCTCACTCGGCAGGGAAGGCCAAGGAGAAGGGTGTAGGGAAACAGAGCCAGCAACAGAACAAACTTGCATAAAACAGCCCCACCCTGGAAGTATTGCTGGAAGGGATTGCCGTGCAAGGACTAATGGACACTGGGTCTCAGGTATCCACCATCTCCGAGCAGTTCTATGAAGAATATCTGAAGCCGCGGGTTGCCTATGACCCTGATACTGCCATCAAGATCAAAGCAGCCAATAATCTACCCATTCCGGTGACGGGGGTTGCCTGGATGAACACCGAAATCTGTGGGCAGGACCTCGGGAAGAGGGGGATAATCGTGGTCAAGGAAGGCTTTGGATCAGAACCGCCCATGATTATTGGGATGAACATCCTGAAAGACCTGGATCTGGTGCTGTTTACCAAGAGGGGACCCAAGTACTGGCAGGAGGTGATGACCGCACACAGGATCACCCGCCGAGCCTTTCAACGAGTGGTCCGGACCTGCAGCCTCCAGCGATTGGCAGGGGAACAACTGCCGCTGGCCACGATCACCGTACCCCACCATACTAGGATAACCTTACCGGCTGAGAAGGAGACAGTTATCTCGCTACCCCTTAGCACCACAAGACAGCTTGAAGGCGTGGAGGTGCTGATTGAGCCGTGGACCCCGAAGGAAGGTAAGTTGAATCCACTAGTTGCTCGAACGCTAGCTGTTGTGAGAAAGGGAAGGATTCCTGTTAGGCTGGGCAACACGGCTAACGTGAGCATCGACCTAGAGGCTGGGACACAGCTCGCCCAAGGTTATGCCCTACCCAAAGAGGTGAATCCTATGAGCCCCCTCCAGTTTGCACCTTCTACAGAGGGAGATTGGACAGTGACTGTCTCTGCCATGGCCACTGCCACAGACGACACCAAAGCGGGGCGAGAACTGCAAGAAGAGTGTCAGTTGGACACATCCCAATACTCCAAACAGGAGGTGTCCCAGATAGAGGAACTACTACAAGAACACCAGGCGTTCTTTGCCCGGCATGACACCGACTTTGGATGCACCACCAGTATCACGCACGAGATCCCCACGGGTGACGCCGCTCCTATCCACGAGAGGTACCGCCAAATACCTCCCCAACAATACCAAGAAGTGAAAATCCTCCTGAATTCCATGTTACACGCCGGAGTGGTACGAGAAAGCCAGAGCCCCTGGGCTGCACCGGTGGTGATAGTTAAGAAGAAAGACGGGTCCCTGAGGCTCTGTGTGGACTACCGCCGCTTGAATGCGTGCACCATCAGGGACTCGTACCCTTTGCCAAGGATCGAAGAATCCCTGACAGCCCTGAAGAAAGCCAAGTACTTTTCTTCCTTGGATCTGGCCAGCGGCTATTGGCAGGTACCCATGCACGAGAAGGATAGAGAAAAGACTGCTTTCATCCTACCCATGGGCCTGTACGAGTTCGACCGGATGCCCTTTGGCCTGAACAACGCGCCGGGGACTTTCCAGAGGTTGATGGAGCGCTGCTTGGGGGACTTCAATTTCGACTTTACCCTCATCTACCTGGATGACATTGTAGTCTATTCGGCCACATTTGAAGAACACCTACAGCAGCTGGGCCGTGTGTTCTGTAGGTTGAGAGAACATAGCCTGAAGTTGAAACCCCGCAAGTGCCGTCTTCTGCAGCCAGAGATCGATTACCTGGGTCACCGGATCTCGGCCGAAGGTGTTCAACCGTCTCCAGAGAAAATAGCCGCCGTACGGGACTGGCCACGACCTGCAAATGTCAAGGAGGTCAGGGCTTTCCTGGGGCAGGCCGGCTACTACCGCCGGTTCGTCAAAAACTTCGCCCGGCTTGCTGCACCACTGCACGACCTGCTTCGAGGGACCACCAACAGCCCCAGGGGATGACCTATCAGCTGGGGACCCAGCCAGGAAGAGTCCTTCCAAGCCCTAAAGGGTGCTCTGAAGTCCCCCCCCATCTTGGCGTATGCGGACTACAATCTGCCCTTTCAACTACATACCGATGCCAGTCTACAGGGTCTAGGGGCAGTACTCTCCCTGGTACAAGAAGGCAAGGAACGTGTCATAGCCTATGTCAGTCGGTCCCTACACGAGGGTGAGAAGAACCCCATCAATTACACCTCGTTCCGGCTGGAGCTGTTGGCCCTAACGTGGGCTATGACGGAAAAATTTGCAGGATATCTCACGGGGACAGAAGTACTAGTCCTGACAGATAACAATCCGTTGGCCCACTTAGAGAATGCAAAACTCGGAGTCATGGAGCAGCGTTGGATGGCCCGGCTCTCTAAATTTAACTACAAGATCAGATATAGAGCTGGGGCTGAGAATCAAAATGCGGACAGCCTATCTAGAGTGACATTCCCCTTACTCACTAGAGACCGGGATGAAGAACTAGAAGGAGACGAGACGCCTGACTTCGCAAGGCTTGCCCGACAGATGATGGATTGCCGCCAGTATGTTGTGGGTGAAGCTTGAACTCAAGTGGGGGCCCCGCTGTCCCCCCAGTAGTGGTGCAGACTCCAGGACCAGAACCCTGAATGGGCCCTACTCAAGCAATGGGTGAAGCAACAGCAGAAGCCCTCCTCCGATGCACGGTCACGACTGTCCACCGGGACCTTGACCTTGAGGTACTATATCGGAAGGTTCTCCTGTCCCACATGTTGGAGGAATGTATACAAGTTGTGGTGCCTGCCCAATTGGCCCGTGAGATGGTGGGCGAAGCACACAAAAGGAACGGTCACTTTGGAATAGACAAGACCTTTCGGTGGATTCAACAGTCCATCTACTGCCCGGGGCTCCGCAAGCTGGTTGAAGACGTCTGCAAAACCTGTCGCACCTGTGAACTTCACAAGTCCACTGAGCAGCGTGCACCTGTCCAGACAATTAAAACATCCAGGCCTCTTGAGCTGTTGATGGTGGACTATCTGTTGATTGGGACGGCGAGTAGTGGTTATCAATACTGCCTAGTCATGGTGGACCACTTCACAAAATTCGCCGTCGCTGTTGCTACCAAAGACCAGACTGCCGAATCAGCTGCACGGGCCATCTGTCAACAGTTCATCCACGTCTATTGGTGTCCGGAGAGGTTGCACTCTGATCAGAAGGCTTGTTTCGAAGGCAGAGTTATCGAAGAGCTGCATCAGATGTATGGGATCCAGAAGTCAAGGACCACCCTTACCACCCACAAGGGAACGGTGCGTGTGAGCGCTTTAACCGGACTCTACTCCAGTTGATCCGCACTTTAGCCGATGATAAGAAGGACCAATGGCCCCAATTCCTTCCAGATCTAGTATGGGCCTATAACAACCAAGTCCACTCTGTGCTGGCTACACCCCACACACCCTTCTCTTTGGCCGCCCGGGAAAAGGGGTCCATGACCTGAACCTATTCCGCCATGAAGAAGAGGTGTACAATACCTACCCATCCTGGCTACATGCCCACCGACAGAAGATGGAAACTGTACACCGGCTAGTGAGCCAACAAATCCGGAATCAGATACATGCTGACCCACTCCCAGTACAAGAGGAACCCTTGGAGTTGGGACAGCTAGTCCTGCTCTGTATTAGGAAGCCTCAAGGAAAGCTTCGAGCCAAGTGGGAGGCCGAAATCTACCGGGTAGCTGAACGCCCCTACCCCAATGGTCATGTATACCGAGTGCGGGGTGAAGACAGTGGCAACACCCGCACCATACACCGAAACATGTTGCGCCCCTGCCGATCCCAGCCTGACTCCCCGACCACGGTACCCAGAGGGGGTGACGCTGCTGACATGACTGACGTCATAGATACTATTCAGCATAGCGACCACGTTGACTCCGAGGCTGGTGACCCACCTACCCAGACTAGTTCTTCCCCCGGGGGACTGACTGAAGTGGAGCGTACAAAAGGTGACGAGGTGGGGAACAGCCGACCCTTGCGGCGCACTGGCCGCACCACTGCTGGGGTCCCTCCCGGACGGTTCTACAGGGACCAGTATGTATGGCCCACTTCCCAACCAACCCCTGTGACATCTACAGCCATCACTGCCTTGGAGCCGGCGGTTGTTGACAGGGACTGCCAACCTTTAAGTGGGGGGGTATGTAACGGAGTGGATAGCCCTGACTGTATTATTATTGAAATGGACACTGAAGTGGACATTACACAGTCCAATACTGCCCCCTTGTGGACAAGTGCTGAAATTGCTGCAGAGATAATGACACCGACTGCTGATCCCCTCCCACAACAGCCGTGTGCTCAAGAAGAAAAAGTGCGGGAAAGACAGAAGGAGACGGAGCTCGACCAGGACAGACCTGCCTGTGGGTGTTTCTCGAGAGAGGGCTTCCTTGCGACACCTTTCTGGAAAGATCACGCCGCGGAAGCCGTTGCGACAACCCCCAGGCTGCAGAACATTGTTACCATGAGCCTAACCTGACTGCGGAGCATCGCACTCCTAGAGCATATTCAGAGACTGTGATGGACACAAGGGAGCCATCTTCGAAATCTATATATTTTTTTTTTTCCTTTCTTTTTTCCTCGGACTGAGAGACTATAAACCGGTACCTGTGGAGAGGACTGAGGAAACCCCCCTTCATCGCTTCCCCTGGAATCGCCACCGTTAGACCCCAGGCCTGCGACGTGGGAGCTACACCTTCTGCTGTTATAGACTGGTAACGTACATTGAGGGAAACCTAGGGAAAGAGATTGCCAGTACTGTTTTTTTTTTTTTTTGCCGTGCATCCGGAGCTGAATATCAGGGTATTCAACCTTCCCTATGTGTGCAGCCAAGCCAGTTGAATGTGTTATCACCATGTTTAATAGTAAAGAAATGTTTCCTCCCGTTAAATCCGAGTATGGGGATTTTGTTGAAGCAGATCATAGACACACACCCGCGGCCTTACTGCCGGTCACTTCAAGGTTTTCCAACATGTTGGTAAACTTGTCAACTCCGATCCAACGATTTATTGTAGCAACTTGCCAGAGTCATGCGCAATGAGGTTGCAACGACGTCGCTGGTACGGCTCCAAACCCTTGACTTATCAGCGATGTCGTTAACGATGTCGTGCCGTGTAATGTGGTCTGAACTCACCAGTCATTCCCCATTGATAGAGCAGCCGAAGAGGAAGAATTTCTCTCACATTAAGAAGCAAAATTCCCAACTGGAGCTTTTTGTGACCGCTCTGAACCAGCACCGTGTAGAACAGGCAGGTAGTTAGTAACTACCTGCCTGTTAATTTTAAGCCTGTGAATGGAATGTCAGTTTGATGATCCATTGGTATCAAACTGCATAATAAGTGCTAGATCATGCACAGGGCAAAATAGTCTAGTCCCCCACAGAAAAAAAGAAAAGAAAAAGCTTCATGTAAAAAAAAGTACAAACATATAAAACAATATATGTAAAGGTCCAATTCTGTCCTCTGCAGAACAGTTTAAATTCACTTACTGGCATCATGACTTGATGGTGGAATAGATACTTGCAGAATTCCTGGTTGGTAACCTTTCTGTGTTTCACTCCTGTAAGATAAAGAATAAGCATTTCGACATGGGCGATTGAAAGGAGACCTTGCAGCTCTCAAAACATGTGAAATATTTTCTCAGAAGTAGCAAATCTTTTAGCATGTAATAGCAATCATATGAATGAATTTACAACTGGGTGTTACTATTTTCCTTGTCAATTGGGAGCGTGCTGTCATTATTGACATTGTCACAGGGAGCAAGAACAGGGTCTTTAACAAGAAGAATGTAACATCTTGTTAATTCATACACTTCAGGAATACGAGAGGAATAGCACAGCATGATCCATTTTGATTAATTTGGAAAAACCTCCGATGACATGCTCATCTAGTCATCTGACTGCTGTATCCAATCACAGGCTACATAGGTGCTATAACTCCATGATACTGCAGACCGTGTTACCCGAGCTGGTGTAGACCTCCAGAGCTCTGGATTTACAGAAACACTGGAGGGTGAGTAAGATTCATCTATTATTTTCAAACAATCCATGCCTAAAAATATGTTCTCCTTTTAACTTTTGAACATTAAAAATGCAATAATATCATAAACTAAATGCTTGGGACACTCCCGACATACCCGCCAATGAGCTGATTGGAATTCCACAGTCCCTCTATCTTACCAGTCTTTACCCTACTCAATCGAAAGGGGTTGTTCACTACTGTGAGGTAGCACCCGGGGAACCCGCTTGCATAACGACAAGAACACGTGTTCATAATTTAACCAATGTCTACCCGTTTATTTTTCACATATAATAACATAACCCGGGTAGCATGTTTTACACATATCACATTGATTATAAACACCATACATAAATACACCATACATTTACATATAACATTACATAACATTTATATTGCACATAACATCTTATAGTTACCCGGGACCTTTAACCACCTCTCTGTCCCCATTGGAGCTCTAACAACCGCTCCCGTGGTGGCTACGGCCTCCGGCCTATCTACATTTCACATACATTTAACAATACATCAGTTACCATATCAACGGGCCCTATGGGTCCCAATGGCGGAACCAGCCGCCTGGCTTTATTTCCCCAGCTTCATACTACTCCGGCGTCAGGACTCCAGCCTGACCGGGTTCTTACACACAGTATGTGACCCATCCTATAAGCCACCATGGACCACACACGTCCATTCACACGCTCACAGCCCATCATATAGACATCCATGGACTGTGCACATCTGGGTTCAGAACAGGGATTGGCAAACCTTAGTATCCGGGACAACCATCCGTTACCCTACTATAGGAGCCCTATTAACCCCTGCATCTGACCTCTAGTACATACATACATTCCGGTTCATCAGGTCCTTTAACTGACTACACTGAGTCGGTCCCAAATGCGGTCCATGCCCGCCTGGCACACTTCATAAAATCGCCTCCTGAAGGGCTACACATATTCGCCTCCCAAAGGGGCACATACATCCTGGTTCATCAGGACCTTTAACTGACTACACTGAGTCGGTCCCAAGGGCGGTCTATGCCCGCCTGGCACACTTCATACATCTGCCCCTATAGGGCTACATTCACTCACTGGGTCTTGTTAAAAAGCCATACAATACTTATAAGGTTCAACAGGTCCTTCACTGGACCTAATGGCGGCTATGCTCGCCTGGCATGATTTACACACAAGGTGCACAGTTCACACAAGTATACAAGAACTGCCTTCTTACCGGGCACGGATCCGGGTCTCGCTACCTGGGTCACAGGTCCACCAAGTGTCCCCCAAGGGCTCCTTTCCCGGACGTGTTTCACCCCACGCCCGGACCAGTATCCACCGGGTTCAGCCACGGCTTCCCCACTCCAGGAGTTATCATGACCTCGGTCCTAAGCACCAACATGGAGCTAGCATGCTCCCATCGTAAACACACACAGAGCCTTGCACTGCTCTGCACTCAGGCTGGTCTCAGCACGATCTCCAGTCTCTGAATGAATCTCTCAATCACTCAGCTGGCAGGCTCTTATCGTGCCTGCCGCTCCCACTCTGACTCATCCAGCTGGGATGCTATTACTCAGGACACACCCACCTGGGCTGTCAACAATCAGCACCCATTCCTTTCGTCAGGGCCTCCTCGATCTCATGAGCCACTCACTAGTCTCATGACTGTTTCAGATCCACAGCACTCACAATCACATTTAACTCCTTGTGTTCAGGATAGGCTCACACAGCGTCATCCACTATCAAACCGGCCAGTGTGAACAGGATCATACCCTGATCCTGCATGTGATGCGCCCCGGCCATGGGGATCATGCCGGCGGTGCCTCACACTACTCAGACAAACCCTTCTCAATCTGCATGTTTTCCCCTTGTAAAATAACAACATTTCTGCTCATCTCCAGTGCCAGCATTGTTCCAATGGAGTCACTACTCACTCTACTGGGGCTTGCACCTAGGGATGCCAACCTACTACTCAATTTTTCCTAGAAAACTGGAACAAAATTCACAGATGGTCAAAACTTTTTACAGACATATTCCACACCAATTAACAAAGACAATGCCACCGGAGATGTTTAGAATGTACAAGGTAAGATACAGATATTGATAATTACACCCAGTTTACAGGGAAGCAGAAGTGGTACTGTGAAGTGTATACATACAGGTGCATTAATTTTATTTATGCAGATGTGAACGTATGCTTACACTGATAATCAAGTACATTAGAAGTTGATTGTGCAGTCTATATATGCAAGGAGGTGGATTTGCAGTTGCGTTCCTCCCTGATGACACCAGTGGCAATATTGTAATGTAATGTAACGTGTTGCCATTTTTTCATGGCTAATATACAACAATGTTGTTGTGTAGTTTGCCAGACTGTAGGGCAAGGAAACGTTATGTGTTGGGACTAGCCCTTTATGGGAGGAGTTAGAATCTAGACAGCTTCCTGTGGTGCTTCAGATAGCTTCCAGAGTGTGACTAGAGCAGACCTATGGTCTGAGAGGACATCAAGATTGCATGAAGTGGGTGCCTTGTGGCAGCAGGAAGAATGAGGAATATAACTTGAGATAGCATGATCCTAAAGTGTGGATAAGGCACCGAAAGGGTAACAATGTGGAGACTAGAGACCAACCTTCCAATGAAATAGCCCCAGGCTGAAAGTTCCAGAGGACTAGACTTTTACAACAAGGCCCAAAGCCAATGAGATAACAGGTCAGGATGGCCTGGTAGGTGAGTGGTGTTGAGTTTTCCGGAGTCTCCCAAAGCATTTGCAAGCACAAGACTCTTTGCTGATACTATTGAAAAACCCCTATCCCCCCTTCTACAAGGAGAAGAGACATAGATTTAGAAGCATATGAGAGCTTAAGGCTCTACTCTAGCCATAGTAATCCAAACACCCATATCCCCTCCTCTATGAGGAGTATAGACATAGAGTCACAGAGAGAGAGATACTTTGACAAATTAGACTGATGAGCTGGTCTGAGTTGTCCAGGTACTTACAGGACCGGTAAGATCAAGAACATCTTAAATAGCAGCTGGTACTGTGTCTGAGAATGCCCATATAACTGGAACATGCTGGAAGTTATGTGCCCACTATCTCATGTATAAAGTTGAAACTAAAAGACTTAAGTAAAATGTAGTGATGAGCGAGTACTAAAATGCTCGGGTGCTTGAAGCTCGGGCCGAGCATCCCGAGATACTCGTGTACTCGGCCCGAGTAACGAGCCCAATGTTATCCTATGGGAGACACGAGTATTTTTATGAAATGACTGCCGGCAGCATGGAAAAACCCTAAAAATGTCACAAAAGTCACAGAAGAGTGCTGAAATGACATGGCAACACCATGGGGAAGACCCCTGGAAGCATTTCTCACTCAAAAGTCACAGCTGTGAACAATGTTGTCCGAGTTTCACGCCAATTTTACGGAGTCTCCAGAAAACCTTCCAAAATGACACCAAAATGAATATTTAGGGTGGAAATGTTAAGGGCACATACCCAATAGTGAGATAAAGCTGGTGTATGTCACTTTTTGTGATTACATGAAAGATTTTACGTGAAAACATTGTGCTTCACTCCGATGACCCTGACAAGAGACGTACATGAAGCCCTGTCTAGAAATAAAGTGCCCATTTTGAGGAACTAGGTCTATTGTAGTATCTTCCTTTGACAGGGCAGTCCAAAATTGGGAGGTTCACCAATGCCCCTGGATACAGACATGCAGGATGGCCTGTAAACAAGAACTGGGTGTATTGTAGTATAGCCCTTTGGCCAGGGCAGCCAAAAATTGGGAGGTTCAACAATGACCCATGCATTCAGACATGTAGTAGGGCCTGTAACCCTCAAGTGGGTGTATTGTAGTATAGCCCTTTGGTCAGGGCAGCCAAAAATTGGGAGGCTCCTCTTTGTCCCTGGATAGAGACGTGCAGGAGGGCCTGTTAACAAGAACTGGGTGTATTGTAGTATAGCCCTTTGGTCAGGGCAGCCAAAAATTGGGAGGCTCCTCTTTGTCCCTGGATAGAGACGTGCAGGAGGGCTGTTAACAAGAACTGGGTGTATTGTAGTATAGCCCTTTGGTCAGGGCAGCCAAAAATTGGGAGGTTCAACAATGACCCATGCTTACAGACATGTAGTAGGGCCTGTAACCCTCAAGTGGGTGTATTGTAGTATAGCCCTTTGGTCAGGGCAGCCAAAAATTGGGAGGCTCCTCTTTGTCCCTGGATAGAGACGTGCAGGAGGGCCTGTTAACAAGAACTGGGTGTATTGTAGTATAGCCCTTTGGTCAGGGCAGCCAAAAATTGGGAGGCTCCTCTTTGTCCCTGGATAGAGACGTGCAGGAGGGCCTGTTAACAAGAACTGGGTGTATTGTAGTATAGCCCTTTGGTCAGGGCAGCCAAAAATTGTGAGGCTCCTCTTTGTCCCTGGATAGAGACGTGCAGGAGGGCCTGTTAACAAGAACTGGGTGTATTGTAGTATAGCCCTTTGGTCAGGGCAGCCAAAAATTGGGAGGTTCAACAATGACCCATGCTTACAGACATGTAGTAGGGCCTGTAACCCTCAAGTGGGTGTATTTTAGCCTAGGCCTTTGGCCAGGGCAGCCAAAAATTGGGAGGTTCAACAATGACCCATGCATTGAGACATGTAGTAGGGCATGTAACCCTCAAGTGGGTGTATTGTAGTATAGTCCTTTGGTCAGGGCAGCCAAAAATTGGGAGGTTCAACAATGACCCATGCATACAGACATGTAGTAGGGCCTGTAACCCTCAAGTGGGTGTATTGTAGTATAGCCCTTTGGTCAGGGCAGCCAAATATTGGGAGGTTCAACAATGACCCATGCATTGAGACATGTAGTAGGGCATGTAACCCTCAAGTGGGTGTATTGTAGTATAGCCCTTTGGTCAGGGCAGCCAAAAATTGGGAGGTTCAACAATGACCCATGCATACAGACATGTAGTAGGGCCTGTAACCCTCAAGTGGGTGAATTTTAGCCTAGGCCTTTGGCCAGGGCAGCCAAAAATTGGGAGGTTCAACAATGACCCATGCATTCAGACATGTAGTAGGGCCTGTAACCCTCAAGTGGGTGTATTGTAGTATAGCCCTTTGGTCTGGGCAGCCAAAAATTGGGAGGTTCAACAATGACCCATGCATTGAGACATGTAGTAGGGCATGTAACACTCAAGTGGGTTTATTGTAGTATAGCCCTTTGGTCAGGGCAGCCAAAAATTGGGAGGCTCCTCTTTGTCCCTGGATAGAGACGTGCAGGAGGGCCTGTTAACAAGAACTGGGTGTATTGTAGTATAGCACTTTGGTCAGGGCAGCCAAAAATTGGGAGGCTCCTCTTTGTCCCTGGATAGAGACGTGCAGTAGGGCCTGTAACCCTCAAGTGGGTGTATTGTAGTATAGCCCTTTGGTCAGGGCAGCCAAAAATTGGGAGGTTCAACAATGACCCATGCATACAGACATGTAGTAGGGCCTGTAACCCTCAAGTGGGTGAATTTTAGCCTAGGCCTTTGGCCAGGGCAGCCAAAAATTGGGAGGTTCAACAATGACCCATGCATTCAGACATGTAGTAGGGCCTGTAACCCTCAAGTGGGTGTATTGTAGTATAGCCCTTTGGTCTGGGCAGCCAAAAATTGGGAGGTTCAACAATGACCCATGCATTGAGACATGTAGTAGGGCATGTAACACTCAAGTGGGTTTATTGTAGTATAGCCCTTTGGTCAGGGCAGCCAAAAATTGGGAGGCTCCTCTTTGTCCCTGGATAGAGACGTGCAGGAGGGCCTGTTAACAAGAACTGGGTGTATTGTAGTATAGCCCTTTGGTCAGGGCAGCCAAAAATTGGGAGGTTCAACAATGACCCATGCTTACAGACATGTAGTAGGGCCTGTAACCCTCAAGTGGGTGTATTTTAGCCTAGGCCTTTGGTCAGGGCAGCCAAAAATTGGGAGGTTCAACAATGACCCATGCATTCAGACATGTATTAGGGCATGTAACCCTCAAGTGGGTGTATTGTAGTATAGCCCTTTGGTCAGGGCAGCCAAAAATTGGGAGGTTCAACAATGACCCATGCATACAGACATGTAGTAGGGCCTGTAACCATCAAGTGGGTGTATTGTAGTATAGCCCTTTGGTCAGGGCAGCCAAAAATTGGGAGGTTCAACAATGACCCATGCATTGAGACATGTAGTAGGGCATGTAACCCTCAAGTGGGTTTATTGTAGTATAGCCCTTTGGTCAGGGCAGCCAAAAATTGGGAGGCTCCTCTTTGTCCCTGGATAGAGACGTGCAGGAGGGCCTGTTAACAAGAACTGGGTGTATTGTAGTATAGCCCTTTGGTCAGGGCAGCCAAAAATTGGGAGGTTCAACAATGACCCATGCATACAGACATGTAGTAGGGCCTGTAACCCTCAAGTGGGTGAATTTTAGCCTAGGCCTTTGGCCAGGGCAGCCAAAAATTGGGAGGTTCAACAATGACCCATGCATTCAGACATGTAGTAGGGCCTGTAACCCTCAAGTGGGTGTATTGTAGTATAGCCCTTTGGTCAGGGCAGCCAAAAATTGGGAGGCTCCTCTTTGTCCCTGGATAGAGACGTGCAGGAGGGCCTCAAAACATTTTTCACATTGAAAAGATGCGGGTATCCTGTCTTTGTAATGCCCGTTCAAAAAGAATGGGCGTAAACATTTACCACTGGGGGTATAGCTGAAACAACAGCCAAACTATTGTAACGGTCATCATGGTGGCACATGAGGAGAAGGAGGAGCAGTCCAGCGATTAGCCAAGGAATAGGAAGACGACGTGGTGGATGATCCAGTAGCTGACCCAACCTGGCAGGAGTATATGCAGAGCGAGGACAGCAGTGCACAGGGTGAGGGAGGCGTAGCATCCCAACTGGCAGTACGAAGCAGGGTCGGGTACGCATGCAGAAGGCAGCCAACAGTTCCCCGGAACAACAACACGACACAAGGTGCCTGTGCAAATGTTATGTCTTCCCGAGTCTTGCAGTATTTTAAGTTGGCTCCAGATGACTGTAAAAAGGCCATTTGCAGCACCTGCCATGCCAGCATCAGCAGGGGTACGAAAACTAGCAGCCAGACCACCACCAGCATGATCAGGCACATGTCAGCCAAGCACCCGACTTTGTGGGAAGTACAACAGAGTCGAGGAGCGGTGCTTGCTGATGTCACTGCTACGTCTTCGTCTGTTGTGCGTGCGAGCCAATCCCCTGTCCATGCTGGCCGCGAACAAGCCTCCGGCCCTGCACCTGAAGTTGCCCACGCACAAATTACACCACCATCAAGCATGTCCTTGTCCCAGCGCAGCGTTCAATTATCCAT
This sequence comes from Allobates femoralis, assembly GCA_033576535.1. Classification (NCBI taxonomy): domain Eukaryota; kingdom Metazoa; phylum Chordata; class Amphibia; order Anura; family Aromobatidae; genus Allobates; species Allobates femoralis. The sequence continues at coordinate 535,926,989 of JARQOC010000004.1, read as the reverse complement.
TCAGCAAACATTTGAACGCAGGCGCAAATACGCTGCCAACGCCCCACATGCCACAGTCCTGAATGATCACATTTCGCGACTCATAGCGTTACAAATGTTGCCTTTCCGGCTGGTGGAGACGGAAGCATTCCGTGACCTGATGGCGACTGCTGTCCCACGTTACTCGGTCCCCAGCCGCCACTATTTCTCCAGATGTGCCGTCCCCGCTTTGCATAACCACGTGTCCAACAGCATCACACGTGCCCTCAACAACGCTGTTTCAGCTAAAGTCCACCTAATAATAATAATAATAATACAGCTTTAATTATATAGCGACAACATATTACGCAGCGATTTACAATGTCGGTTTAGAGTACAGAAAATATAATACAGTAAGTAATTACAGTAGAGAACAAATACAGTACAATAATTGGATACAAAACAATAGGCATAGAATCAATGTAAAAAAGAAAATACAATAAATAAAGCAAGAAATGAAGGTGACCCTGCTCAAAAGAGCTTGCAATCTACTACAAGATAGGGGTTGCACAAGGTACAGGGGCTTATTGCACTGATGGTCCAGGCATCTTGAGGAAATGGGGCATAGAACTAAGCTTACATGGATGGTCATTATACAGTCTGTGTCGACCTTTTTGGTTTGGTGGAGTTTGTAGAAGAGTAATGTCCAGAGGGATAGGCCATTCACTATCTACAGTACAAAGGACTTCTATTAGGGAGTATGATAGGCCGCCTTAAAAAGATGCGTTTTTAGGGATCGTCTGAATCCATGCAAGTTGTGGATAGTCATGATTTCTTGGGGTAAAGCATTCCAGAGGTTTGGTGCAGCTCTGGAGAAGTCTTGGAGCCGGGAGTGGGAGGATCGGATTATTACAGATGTCAGTCGAAGGTCATTTGAGGAACGTAGAGCGCGAGTGGGGTGATAGACAGAGATGAGGGAGGAGAGGTAGGGGGGTGCTGCACTGTGAAGAGCTTTGTGGGTGAGAAGAAGCAATTTGATTTTGATCCTGTAGTATACGGGCAGCCAGTGCAATGACTGGCACAGAGCAGAGGCATCTGAGTAACGATTGGCCAGATGGGTGATCCTGGCTGCTGCATTAAGGATGGAGTGGAGAGGAGAAACTCTGGTGAGGGGGAGGCCACTTAATAGAGAATTGCAATAGTCAAGGCGGGAATGGATTAGGGCCACGGTCAGGGTTTTTGTTGTTTACAGGGTGAGAAAGGGACGGACTCTGGAGATATTCTTCAGGTGTAAGTGACATGAGCGGACGAGACATTGTGTGTGGGAGGAGAAGGAGAGATCGGTGTCAAACATAACACCCAGACAACGAGCCTGCTGCCTAGGCGTTATCGTGGTGCCACAAACTGAGAGAGAGATGTCCGATTTAGGGAGGTTAGTGGATGGGGGGGAGCAGAAGAAGTTCAGTTTTGGAAAGGTTTAGTTTCAAATAGAGAGTGGACATGATATTGGAAACTGTAGCTAGCCAGTCATTGCTGTTCTTTAATACCGCAGGGGTAAGGTCAGGGAATGAAGTGTATAACCACAGACACGTGGACAAGTGCTTGTGGGCAAGTCCGCTACATCTCCTTGACAAAACACTGGATTAATATTGTGGAGGCTGTGACACAGTCTGAGCGAGGGACGGAACACGTCCTTCCCAAAGCAAGGATAGCAGGCCCAACCTCTGTCAGGGTTTCACCGACACTCTACAGCTCCGGAATGTCATGCTCTTCAGCCTCCTCCTACTCCTCCAGCGCATCCTCATCCACTGTACCCTCCACACCAGTCCCAAGCTGGAAGCACTGCAGCACTGCCTCTGCGAAGCGGCAACAGGCTGTGCTGAAGTTAGTCTGCATAGGTGACAAACCCCACAATGCAGAAGAGGTGTGGACAGCTCTGAAACAGCAGGCAGATCACTGGCTCACACCTCTGAACCTAAAGCCAGGAAAGGTCTTGTGTGACAATGGCCGGAACCTGGTGGCAGCTTTGAGGCGAGGCCAGCTGACGCATGTTCCATGCGTGGCCCACGCGCTCAACCTGGTGGTTCAGAGGTTTGTAAAGTGATACCCATAGCTGTCTGAACTGCTGGTAAAAGTTCGCCGTCTGTCTGCACATTTTCGCAAGTCACCTGCTGCTTCAGCCGGCGTTGGCGGATTTCAGCGCCGTTAGCGTCTTACGGCACACAGACTGGTGTGTGATGTCCCCACGCGTTGGAATTCAACTCTGCACATGTTGGTCAGGATATGTGAGCAGAAGAGGGCAGTTGTGGACTACCTGCACCACCTAAGCCGTCGGGAAATGGTTCAAACTCCACACATAACACCTGAGGAGTGGAGATGGATGTCCGACCTATGTACCATACTCCAAAACTTTGAGGACTTCACCAAGATGGTGAGCGGCGAGGACTCCATTATTAGCGTCACCATACCACTACTCTGCCTTCTAAAACGGTCTCTGCTGAAAAACAAAGAGGATGCATTGCAGGCCGAGCGCGATGACTTGGAGCAAGAAACAGTAGTGGGTGTGGGTGAAAACACACAGTCCAGCCTCATCTCATCACAACGTGCAGTGGAGGACTATGACGAGGAGTAGGAGGATGAAGACATGGAGCAACTCTCTGGCCAAATTGAGGATATGACATGCACACCAGTCATACCCTCGATTCAGCGTGGCTGGCCAGAGGACAGGGGAGATGAGGAGGAGGAGGAGGAGGAGGACAGCATGTTCAGTCATCGTGTTGGTCTGGATACTGAAGTGATGGCTGTTAAGAGTCTGGCGCACATGGCTGACTTTATGGTAAGCTGCCTGGCTTGTGACCCTCGCGTTCAGAACATCTTGGCCGACAATCTGTACTGGTTGGCAACACTGTTAGACCCACGCTACAAGGAGAACTTAATGTCTGTCATTCATGAGGCAGAGAGGTAAGCCAAAATGCAGCAGTTCCAGAAGGCCATAGTCACGGAAGTAGGCAAATCATTCCCCTCACAAAACGCTAGCGGCATAGGTCAGGAATCGGTGGATAACCAAGGCGTACGGCCGAGAGGGGCACAAGTCCAATCCGCCACAGGTAGGGGAACAGTCTTTACGAGGTGGGACAGTTTTCTCAGCCCCTCATGTGCCACAGCCCCTGAGGTGCGGGGTAGTGCCACAAGAAATGCTAAGTTTGGCCAGATGCTGAAGGAGTACCTTGCCGATCAAACAACTGTACTGCGAGATTCCTCTGTGCCTTACAATTATTGGTTCTCCAAGCTGGACACGTGGCATGAATTGGCTCTCTACGCCTTGGAAGTCCTGGCCTGCACTGCCGCTAGCGTTTTGTCAGAGCATGTTTTCAGTGGCGCAGGTGGAATCATTACTGATAAACGCACTCGCCTCTCAACTGAAAATGCTGACAGGCTGACTCAGATCAAGATGAACAAGGGTTGGATTGGGCCAGACTTCACCACACCACCAACAAATGACAACTGAATTTTAATTTTGTAATGGGAATTTGCCATGTACCTCCACTGACCCATGGGTACACACTTCTGGACTTCCGAGTGTCCAAGTGTGGGATCAGTAATGTGCGTGGACGTGTACTCGGCCTGTTGGTAGGAAGGAGGATCAGGTTGGGAAATGTGCGGTGCAGTATCACAGTTACTGACACTTGACCGTGTGGAAGACAGGGTGTTTGTGGAGGTGCCAATCAGACTTGAAGCATTATCCGCTATCCAAGTAACAAGCTGTTGACACTGGTATTGGTTCAAGAGCGGTGTACTGGAGCGGGCACCAACAATTTGGGACAGGACGTGTGAGCGAGTAGATGTGCCACTTTCTTGTTGCGAAATTAGTGCTTGCACACGACCTCGGCCTCTGCCTTCACCGCAATCACGTTCACCTCCTTGTTCCTTGCCAACGCCCTTGCGCATTTCGCTTGTATACAGCGACAACAGTCACAGGAGAGGATTTTAGTCCCTAACCTGTAGTAAGGTAGTACGTACACCTGTCTGGTGACTGTAATGGTTTCAGGAGAGGATTTTAGTCCCTAACCTGTATTAAGGTAGTACGTACACCTGTCTTGTGACTGTAATGGTTTCAGGAGAGGATTTTAGTCCCTAACCTGTAGTAAGGTAGTACGTACACCTGTCTGGTGACTGTAATGTTTTCAGGAGAGGATTTTAGTCCCTAACCTGTATTAAGGTAGTACGTACACCTGTCTGGTGACTATAATGTTTTCAGGAGAGGATTTTAGTCCCTAACCTGTATTAAGGTAGTACGTACACCTGTCTGGTGACTTTAATGGTTTCAGGAGAGGATTTTAGTCCCTAACCTGTATTAAGGTAGTACGTACACCTGTCTGGTGACTGTAATGGTTTCAGGAGAGGATTTTAGTCCCTAACCTGTATTAAGGTAGTACGTACACCTGTCTGGTGACTGTTGAGATGACAAGAGTTAGGATTTTAGTTCCCTAACCTGTATAAAGGTATGACGTACAACAGTGTGGTGACTGTTGAGATGACAAGAGTTAGGATTTTAGTTCCCTAACCTGTATAAAGGTATGACGTACAACAGTGTGGTGACTGTTGAGATCACAAGAGTTAGGATTTTAGTTCCCTAACCTGTATAAAGGGATGACGTACAACATTGTGGTGACTGTTGAGATGACAAGAGTTAGGATTTCAGTTCCCTAACCTGTATAAAGGTATGACGTACAACAGTGTGGTGACTGTTGAGATGACAAGAGTTAGGATTTTAGTTCCCTAACCTGTATAAAGGTAGTACGTACACCTGTCTGGTGACTTTAATGGTTTCAGGAGAGGATTTTAGTCCCTAACCTGTATTAAGGTAGTACGTACACCTGTCTGGTGACTGTAATGGTTTCAGGAGAGGATTTTAGTCCCTAACCTGTATTAAGGTAGTACGTACACCTGTCTGGTGACTGTAATGGTTTCAGGAGAGGATTTTAGTCCCTAACCTGTATTAAGGTAGTACGTACACCTGTCTGGTGACTGTAATGGTTTCAGGAGAGGATTTTAGTCCCTAACCTGTATTAAGGTAGTACGTACACCTGTCTGGTGACTGTAATGGTTTCAGGAGAGGATTTTAGTCCCTAACCTGTAGTAAGGTAGTACGTACACCTGTCTGGTGACTGTAATGTTTCAGGAGAGGATTTTAGTCCCTAACCTGTATTAAGGTAGTACGTACACTGTCTGGTGACTGTTGAGATGACAAGAGTTAGGATTTTAGTTCCCTAACCTGTATAAAGGTATGACGTACAACAGTGTGGTGACTGTTGAGATGACAAGAGTTAGGATTTTAGTTCCCTAACCTGTATAAAGGTATGACGTACAACAGTGTGGTGACTGTTGAGATGACAAGAGTTAGGATTTTAGTTCCCTAACCTGTATAAAGGTATGACGTACAACAGTTTTGGTGACTGTTGAGATGACAAGAGTTAGGATTTTAGTTCCCTAACCTGTATAAGGTATGACGTACAACAGTGTGGTGACTGTTGAGATGACAAGAGTTAGGATTTTAGTTCCCTAACCTGTATAAAGGTAGTACGTACAACATGTTGGTGACTGTTGAGATGACAAGAGTTAGGATTTTAGTTCCCTAACCTGTATAAAGGTAGTACGTACACCTGTCTGGTGACTGTAATGGTTTCAGGAGAGGATTTAGTCCCTAACCTGTATTAAGGTAGTACGTACACCTGTCTGGTGACTGTAATGGTTTCAGGAGAGGATTTTAGTCCCTAACCTGTATTAAGGTAGTACGTACACCTGTCTGGTGACTGTAATGGTTTCAGGAGAGGATTTTAGTCCCTAACCTGTATAAGGTAGTACGTACACCTGTCTGGTGACTGTAATGTTTTCAGAGAGGATTTTAGTCCCTAACTGTATTAAGGTAGTACGTACACCTGTGGTGACTGTTGAGATGACAAGAGTTAGGATTTTAGTTCCCTAACCTGTATAAAGGTATGACGTACAACAGTGTGGTGACTGTTGAGATACAAGAGTTAGGATTTTAGTTCCCTAACCTGTATAAAGGTATGACGTACAACAGTGTGGTGACTGTTGAGATGACAAGAGTTAGGATTTTAGTTCCCTAACCTGTATAAAGGTATGACGTACAACAGTGTGGTGACTGTTGAGATGACAAGAGTTAGGATTTCAGTTCCCTAACCTGTATAAAGGTATAACGTACAACAGTGTGGTGACTGTTGAGATGACAAGAGTTAGGATTTTAGTTCCCTAACCTGTATAAAGGTATACGTACAACAGTGTGGTGACTGTTGATGATCAAGAGTTAGGATTTCAGTTCCCTAACCTGTATAAGGTAGTACGTACACCTGTCTGGTGACTGTAATGGTTTCAGGAGAGGATTTTAGTCCCTAACCTGTATTAAGGTAGTACGTACACCTGTCTGGTGACTGTAATGTTTTCAGGAGAGGATTTTAGTCCCTAACCTGTATTAAGGTAGTACGTACACCTGTCTGGTGACTTAATGGTTTCAGGAGAGGATTTTAGTCCCTAACCTGTATTAAGGTAGTACGTACACCTGTCTGGTGACTGTAATGACAGAGTAGGATTTTAGTCCCTAACTGTATAAGGTATACGTACAACGTGTGGTGACTGTTGAGATGACAAGAGTTAGGATTTTAGTTCCCTAACCTGTATAAAGGTATGACGTACAACAGTGTGGTGACTGTTGAGATACAAGAGTTAGGATTTTAGTTCCCTAACCTGTATAAAGGTATGACGTACAACAGTGTGGTGACTGTTGAGATGACAAGAGTTAGGATTTTAGTTCCCTAACCTGTATAAAGGTATGACGTACAACATGTGGTGACTGTTGAGATGACAAGAGTTAGGATTTCAGTTCCCTAACCTGTATAAAGGTATACGTACAACAGTGTGGTGACTGTTGAGATGACAAGAGTTAGGATTTTAGTTCCCTAACCTGTATAAAGGTAGTACGTACACCTGTCTGGTGACTTTAATGTTTCAGGAGAGGATTTTAGTCCCTAACCTGTATTAAGGTAGTACGTACACCTGTCTGGTGACTGTAATGGTTTCAGGAGAGGATTTTAGTCCCTAACCTGTATTAAGGTAGTACGTACACCTGTCTGGTGACTGTAATGTTTTCAGGAGAGGATTTTAGTCCCTAACCTGTATTAAGGTAGTACGTACACCTGTCTGGTGACTTAATGGTTTCAGGAGAGGATTTTAGTCCCTAACCTGTATTAAGGTAGTACGTACACCTGTCTGGTGACTGTAATGGTTTCAGGAGAGGATTTTAGTCCCTAACCTGTATTAAGGTAGTACGTACACCTGTCTGGTGACTGTTATGATGACAAGAGTAGGATTTTAGTTCCCTAACCTGTATAAGGTATACGTACAACATGTTGGTGACTGTTGAGATGACAAGAGTTAGGATTTTAGTTCCCTAACCTGTATAAAGGTATGACGTACAACAGTGTGGTGACTGTTGAGATACAAGAGTTAGGATTTTAGTTCCCTAACCTGTATAAAGGGATGACGTACAACATTGTGGTGACTGTTGAGATGACAAGAGTTAGGATTTAGTTCCCTAACCTTATAAAGGTATGACGTACAACAGTGTGGTGACTGTTGAGATGACAAGAGTTAGGATTTTAGTTCCCTAACCTGTATAAAGGTATACGTACAACTGTTGGTGACTTTATGGTTTCAGGAGAGGATTTAGTCCCTAACCTGTATAAAGGTAGACGTACACAGTTGGTGACTGTATGGTCAGAGAGGATTTTAGTTCCCTAACCTGTATAAGGTAGTACGTACACCGTCTGGTGACTGTTGGTTTCAGAGAGGATTTTAGTCCCTAACCTGTATAAAGGTAGTACGTACACCTGTCTGGTGACTGTAATGGTTTCAGGAGAGGATTTTAGTCCCTAACCTGTATTAAGGTAGTACGTACACCTGTCTGGTGACTGTAATGGTTTCAGGAGAGGATTTTAGTCCCTAACCTGTAGTAAGGTAGTACGTACACCTGTCTGGTGACTGTAATGTTTCAGGAGAGGATTTTAGTCCCTAACCTGTATTAAGGTAGTACGTACACCTGTCTGGTGACTGTTGAGATGACAAGAGTTAGGATTTTAGTTCCCTAACCTGTATAAAGGTATGACGTACAACAGTGTGGTGACTGTTGAGATGACAAGAGTTAGGATTTTAGTTCCCTAACCTGTATAAAGGTATGACGTACAACAGTGTGGTGACTGTTGAGATGACAAGAGTTAGGATTTTAGTTCCCTAACCTGTATAAAGGTATGACGTACAACAGTGTGGTGACTGTTGAGATGACAAGAGTTAGGATTTTAGTTCCCTAACCTGTGTAAAGGTATGAGGTACAACAGTGTGGTGACTGTTGAGATGACAAGAGTTAGGATTTCAGTTCCCTAACCTGTATAAAGGTATGACGTACAACAGTGTGGTGACTGTTGAGATGACAAGAGTTAGGATTTTAGTTCCCTAACCTGTATAAAGGTATGACGTACAACAGTGTGGTGACTGTTGAGATCACAAGAGTTAGGATTTTAGTTCCCTAACCTGTATAAAGGTATGACGTACAACAGTGTGGTGACTGTTGAGATGACAAGAGTTAGGATTTCAGTTCCCTAACCTGTATAAAGGTAGTACGTACACCTGTCTGGTGACTTTAATGGTTTCAGGAGAGGATTTTAGTCCCTAACCTGTATTAAGGTAGTACGTACACCTGTCTGGTGTCTTTAATGGTTTCAGGAGAGGATTTTAGTCCCTAACCTGTATTAAGGTAGTACGTACACCTGTCTGGTGACTGTAATGGTTTCAGGAGAGGATTTTAGTCCCTAACCTGTATTAAGGTAGTACGTACACCTGTCTGGTGACTGTAATGGTTTCAGGAGAGGATTTTAGTCCCTAACCTGTATTAAGGTAGTACGTACACCTGTCTGGTGACTGTAATGGTTTCAGGAGAGGATTTTAGTCCCTAACCTGTATTAAGGTAGTACGTACACCTGTCTGGTGACTGTTGAGATGACAAGAGTTAGGATTTTAGTTCCCTAACCTGTATAAAAGGTATGACGTACAACAGTGTGGTGACTGTTGAGATGACAAGAGTTAGGATTTTAGTTCCCTAACCTGTATAAAGGTATGACGTACAACAGTGTGGTGACTGTTGAGATCACAAGAGTTAGGATTTTAGTTCCCTAACCTGTATAAAGGTATGACGTACAACAGTGTGGTGACTGTTGAGATGACAAGAGTTAGGATTTCAGTTCCCTAACCTGTATAAAGGTATAACGTACAACAGTGTGGTGACTGTTGAGATGACAAGAGTTAGGATTTTAGTTCCCTAACCTGTATAAAGGTAGTACGTACACCTGTCTGGTGACTTTAATGGTTTCAGGAGAGGATTTTAGTCCCTAACCTGTATTAAGGTAGTACGTACACCTGTCTGGTGACTGTAATGTTTTCAGGAGAGGATTTTAGTCCCTAACCTGTATTAAGGTAGTACGTACACCTGTCTGGTGACTGTGAGATGATCAAGAGTTAGGATTTTAGTTCCCTAACCTGTATAAAGGTATGACGTACAACGTGTGGTGACTGTTGAGATGACAAGAGTTAGGATTTTAGTTCCTAACCTGTATAAAGGTATGACGTACAAACAGTGTGGTGACTGTTGAGATGACAAGAGTTAGGATTTTAGTTCCCTAACCTGTATAAAGGTATGACGTACAACAGTGTGGTGACTGTTGAGATGACAAGAGTTAGGATTTTAGTTCCCTAACCTGTGTAAAGGTATGAGGTACAACAGTGTGGTGACTGTTGAGATGACAAGAGTTAGGATTTCAGTGTCCCTAACCTGTATAAAGGTATGACGTACAACAGTGTGGTGACTGTTGAGATGACAAGAGTTAGGATTTTAGTTCCCTAACCTGTATAAAGGTATGACGTACAACAGTGTGGTGACTGTTGAGATCACAAGAGTTAGGATTTTAGTTCCCTAACCTGTATAAAGGTATGACGTACAACAGTGTGGTGACTGTTGAGATGACAAGAGTTAGGATTTCAGTTCCCTAACCTGTATAAAGGTAGTACGTACACTGTTGGTGACTTTATGGTTTCAGGAGAGGATGTTAGTCCCTAACCTGTATTAAGGTAGTACGTACACCTGTCTGGTGTCTTTAATGGTTTCAGGAGAGGATTTTAGTCCCTAACCTGTATTAAGGTAGTACGTACAGCTGGTACACCTGTCTGGTGACTTGTAATGGTTTCAGGAGAGGATTTTAGTCCCTAACCTGTATTAAGGTAGTACGTACACCTGTCTGGTGACTGTAATGGTTTCAGGAGAGGATTTTAGTCCCTAACCTGTATTAAGGTAGTACGTACACCTGTCTGGTGACTGTAATGGTTTCAGGAGAGGATTTTAGTCCCTAACCTGTATTAAGGTAGTACGTACACCTGTCTGGTGACTGTTGAGATGACAAGAGTTAGGATTTTAGTTCCCTAACCTGTATAAAGGTATGACGTACAACAGTGTGGTGACTGTTGAGATGACAAGAGTTAGGATTTTAGTTCCCTAACCTGTATAAAGGTATGACGTACAACAGTGTGGTGACTGTTGAGATCACAAGAGTTAGGATTTTAGTTCCCTAACCTGTATAAAGGTATGACGTACAACAGTGTGGTGACTGTTGAGATGACAAGAGTTAGGATTTCAGTTCCCTAACCTGTATAAAGGTATAACGTACAACAGTGTGGTGACTGTTGAGATGACAAGAGTTAGGATTTTAGTTCCCTAACCTGTATAAAGGTAGTACGTACACCTGTCTGGTGACTTTAATGGTTTCAGGAGAGGATTTTAGTCCCTAACCTGTATTAAGGTAGTACGTACACCTGTCTGGTGACTGTAATGGTTTCAGGAGAGGATTTTAGTCCCTAACCTGTATTAAGGTAGTACGTACACCTGTCTGGTGACTGTTGAGATGACAAGAGTTATGATTTTAGTTCCCTAGCCTGTATAAAGGTATGACGTACAAAAGTGTGGTGAGTGTTGAGATCACAAGAGTTAGGATTTTAGTTCCCTAACCTGTATAAAGGTATGACGTACAACAGTGTGGTGACTGTTGAGATCACAAGAGTTAGGATTTTAGTTCCCTAACCTGTATAAAGGTATGACGTACAATAGTGTGGTGACTGTTGAGATGACAAGAGTTAGGATTTCAGTTCCCTAACCTGTATAAAGGTATGACGTACAACAGTGTGGTGACTGTTGAGATGACAAGAGTTAGGATTTTAGTTCCCTAACCTGTATAAAGGTAGTACGTACACCTGTCTGGTGACTTTAATGGTTTCAGGAGAGGATTTTAGTCCCTAACCTGTATTAAGGTAGTACGTACACCTGTCTGGTGACTGTAATGGTTTCAGGAGAGGATTTTAGTCCCTAACCTGTATTAAGGTAGTACGTACACCTGTCTGGTGACTGTAATGGTTTCAGGAGAGGATTTTAGTCCCTAACCTGTATTAAGGTAGTACGTACACCTGTCTGGTGACTGTAATGGTTTCAGGAGACGATTTTAGTCCCTAACCTGTAGTAAGGTAGTACATACACCTGTCTGGTGACTGTAATGGTTTCAGGAGACGATTTTAGTCCCTAACCTGTATTAAGGTAGTACGTACACCTGTCTGGTGACTGTAATGGTTTCAGGAGACGATTTTAGTCCCTAACCTGTATTAAGGTAGTACGTACACCTGTCTGGTGGCTGTAATGGTTTCAGGAGAGGATTTTCGTCCCTAACCTGTATTAAGGTAGTAAGTACAAGAGTGTGGTGACTCTAATGGTCACAGAAAAGCTTGGATTCCAATCTGTATCACCCTGCCTATATCCTCCTAGATTAGTCCTGAGAAGGACTGTTCTGGTCACTGGAAAGCTTGGACTCCGATCTGGATCACCCTGCCTATATCCTCCTAGATTAGTCCTGAGAAGGACTGTTGTGGTCAGCAGCAGCAGTTTGCAGCCCTGCTCCGGATCTACCTGTAAGGGCCGCAAATCTGTCCCTAATCAGCAGCAGACACTCTCCCTACACTCACTGTCTGGAAGGCTGTGTGCCGAGCACAGCGCGCCGGGAGTTATAAAGGCTCGGTGACGCTGTGCAGGGCGGCCAATCACTGCTATGCCACAACTAACAGGGCTGTGGCATTGCAGTGGTCTGCCAGCCAATCCCTGCACGTGGGCTGGCTCTCAAAAGAGCGCCAACATGCAGAGATGACGACCACGAGCACAGCACGAGTATCGCGAGATTACTCGGTGCTCGGCGAGTCGCCCGAGTACAGTGATACTCGTGCGAGTACCGAGTAGTGGCGAGCATGCTCGCTCATCACTAGTAAAATGTTATCGGTTAAAATGAATAACTGTGGGATGGAAAGCGCAATAGAGTCTTATCTGATAAAAACGGTGACAAGTAAGCTGAAGGGAAACTGCTCACCATACAGTGTTGTGTCACACACAACCAGTTGAAAAGCTCCAAACAGCTGCTGCAGTACCCACAGGCCGAAGCAATAGTAGAAAAAATGGAGGAAATATCTGGAATCCAACTGTGCTGCTGTACAAATGATCATATAGCAAGGAAATAGGTGAATGCAAGTGGCATTATTAAACATGTTTCAAGGTGTATATGTGGCATCCCTGTGGTCCGTTCACCACAAGAAGTTGCAGCAACCGGGATCGGTGCATCCAGTCACCCAAACACACACTCAACACACCCCGATTCGAAGACTAGGGACTCTTTGCTCAGCAACAGGATGGCAAGAGGAGACAGGTGGATAATGGGAAGTTAGACAGGAAATGGTCAGGAAGGAGGGAAACAAAACCAGAAAACACCACAGGAAGTTAGTCAGTAGTTCTGTTCAGTCAGTGAGTTGAGTTGGGAGGAGAGGACACCATCATTACAAGAGACTAAGAGGACACGGACCCGGCAGCCTGTACCACCATGAGGCTGTTCCCGGTCCCAGGCTACAGACCACAGAGAGACAGAAGGAGTCCTAGGGGAATAGGTATTAAGCAATCCACCTGTGTGCCCGAATTAGCAGGAAAAGCTGAAGGATTGGGCAGAAACCAGGGTGTCGGCTCTGAGGTGGCCAGGACGCTCCATGCTCCAACCACAATACTGGTCAGTTGCAGGGTCTTTATGTCCCGTCACCCAACCCCGGCGCAGTGAAGAGAAGGCCACCGTACTAGGGCTAGAGGACCAGGCAGGTCACTCAACAAAGGCCCGTGGCCACTGGATCATAGCTTTGGGTGCGGAAGTGAGAGAAAGAGAGGCCCATGGAAAGGAACACAAAAGGGGGTGATCTGGACGAGCCATCCCGGCTGTTAAAAGACTACCGGAGCCGCATTGTCTTGTAACTTGAACATCTGCCGAGAAAGCAAAGTAAACTGAGTTGAAGCTCAGCACTGTGTGAGACTGTTATTTCTGCACCTGAGGAGAGGTAGACTGAATAACTGAGCCGGCAGCAGGAGCCTGCCCCAGAGTATCCCTGAACCCTGCCAGCAGCCAGCTCAGCCCCACTGGCCTTCCATTCCACAAATGACCTCCATAGATATTACGGTTGCCCTGGGGACACACTCTTCCTGTGGAGAGCTAAACCATAAAAGCTGCTACTCCCATCATCCCCAGAGGCCCCGACTTCAGCAGCGGCTATATCAGCCGCATTCCACGGGTGGCATCATGACAAAACTCGTTTATTTTTAGTTTCATCCATTTTTTACTTTTTAACTGATCGCCCGACAAGGGGATCATGGACCGGGTCACGCCACTGTTACATTCCAAAGCCCAAGACGACATTGGGAGAGCCCATTTCCGAACACCCCACGGTCCCCGCCCAGGGCGAGTCATATTCCTCATTCCTTCATCAGAGCAACATCAAAGGGTGAGGAATACTCCTTAAAACGTGTGGAATAAAGCCACTTGCATTCACCAATTTCCTTGGTATATGATCTGTTGTACAGCAGCGCTTTTGGATTCCACATATTTCCTTTTTTCTATTATCAGTTAAAATGAAGAGCCCACACAGCACAAGCCCACACACCCAGCAGGGACCATGATTTTTATGTAACATGCTGGGATGTCCGGAGTCAATCCCTTTCCCATAATTGCCGCCTTGCTCCACTTAACATATATACAGAATGATGCTGAAAATTACACCAGTATACAGGACAGAAGTGATACTGTGCAATGTATATATACAGATATACTACTGATAGTGAGTATACAAGACAGGAGAAGTGGCACTGTACATATACACAGAATGATACTGAGAATTACACTCGTTTATATAGGACATAGAATCATAAAATGTTAGAGTTGGAAGGGACCTCCTGGGTCGCTGTTTCCAGCCCCTGCTCAAAGCAGGATTCACTATATCATCCCAGACAGACGTCTGTCCAGCTTCTGTGTGAAGACTTCCATTGAAGGAGAGATCACCACCTCTCAAGGTGCCTCTTCCTCTTGTTATATATGGCTAGTCCTGTGTTTGAGACTCCTAACCGAGGCTCCACAGACTCTATTTGCATATTCATATTTCCCAGGGGGCAATGTGCCTAGGAATTCACTGTGTTTGAGTGCTTTAGCCAGCTGCCCGCAGTGTTTTCTTGGACTGGTCTCCCTGAGATCAGTGAATACTTTGCAATCTTGGTCTACTAGGCCTTGCTCCCACCTAGCCAGAATCCTACTCCACACTGATGAGGGGCAACACCCCGAAACAGCTGTATGTGGATGGATACCTGGCCTTGGTATTCCCTTGTCATATCTGTAAACTTGTAAAAGAGTTGGATATTGATTTAAAGGGCCACTTCATTTGGTGGTTATGGTGTTCTCCGCAAGGAGCCACCCCTTGGCTGGGTCCTTCCCTGGAGGGATATATGGCTAGTCCTGTGTTTGAGACTCCTAACCGAGGCTCCACAGACTCTATTTGCATATTCATATTTCCCAGGGGGCAATGTGCCTAGGAATTCACTGTGTTTGAGCGCTTTAGCCAGCTGCCCGCAGTGTTTTCTTGGACTGGTCTCCCTGAGATCAGTGAATACTTTGCAATCTTCCTCTTGTTGATCACCCTTCACTGTCAAAAAGTTTTTTTAATATCTAATCCAGGGGTCTCAAACTCCAGGCCTCGAGGGCCGCACACAGTGCAGGTTTTCAGGATTTCCATAGTATTTGACAGTTGGTAATCATATGACTAATCTAATCTGAGTCTTCTCTCATTCAGTTTCATCCCATTACTTCTATTCTTTCCTTGTGGAAATGGGAATAAAGCTGATCCCTCTACAGTGTGACAATCCTTACGATTGATATTTTTCAACAATCTTGGTTCTCAAGTCCTCATACAATTCTTTCCTCCTCTTTCTGTTCTCCATACTTGGTGTAGCACACATAAACAACACAATGCAAAGATTGAGTCAACTTCTCACCTTTTTATGTAATTTAGGTCTGATTTTCATATTGCCCACACCTGTTACATGCCACAGGTGAGTTTGTACGAGCATCACATTCATGAAACTAAGTTGTTAACCCACAATTCCGTATGGCTCATTTTTGGAGTTTTGTGCAAAATTATATCCAATCTCCCTTTTCTTCATTTGGTTTTTTTTCTTTGTGTTGTTCCAATACAAAGTAATAATCATGTGCATGACAAAACACATGTAATTGCAATACATTTCTGTGAGAGATATGGTAGTTATTAAACAGCATTATACTTATTGGCATCCACTTGCTTGTACTTCCGCTGATTAACTTCCTGGATATTCATTGCAGAGGGACCCAACAGCCAATCACAGATGCTGTAACAGGGAATTGGCGCACCAAAACCATGATGTGGTTTTTGCCACGGATTTCATGCTCTTTTGGTGCAATTTTGGCACAAAACTGCATGCATTGTGTGCAATGTGTTAATCTGCATCACCTGGCCCAAAAAAGCACCAAAACCGCAACATGTTTTTTGCAGTGGACTTCAAAGCTTTTATTGGTGCAATTTTGGCATAAAGCAGCACGCACTGTGTTCAATGTGTTCGTTTGCATCTCCTGGCCCATAAAAGCACCAAAACTGCAATATAGTTGAGCCCTTTTTATTAAATTATTACCGTATATACTCGCGTATAAGCCGAGTTTTTCAGCCCAAAAATTGGGCTGAAAAGTCCCCCCCTCGGCTTATACGCGAGTCACTGTATACTGTATACAATGTATACAGTATACAGTGCCCCCCATCAGTATACAGGGCCCCCCCCGCCGCAATCCTGTAAAGGAAGAGATTAGTATACTTATCCCTCTGCTGTCCCGCTGCTGCTGTCCCGCCGCCGCCATCGCGATCCTCCGTCTTCTTCCAGCGTCTTCCGGCTTCTTCCGGCTTCCTCCGATGGTCACAGGCAATGACGTCATTGCCTGCGCGACAGAGGAGGAAGCCGGAAGAAGACGGAAGACGCTGGATGAAGATGGAGGAGCGTGATGGCGGCGGTGGGACAGCGGAGGGATAAGTATACTAATCTCTTCCTTTACAGGATTACTACCCAAGGGGGGGCCTGTATACTGATATGGGGGGGCTGCTTTATATACCTCTGGGGCTGTGTATACCTCTGGGGCTGCATATACCTCTGGGGCTGCATATACCTCTGGGGCTGTATATACCTCTGGGGCTGCATATACCTCTGGGGCTGTATATACCTCTGGGGCTGCATATACCTCTGGGGCTGCATATACCTCTGGGGCTGTATATACCTCTGGGGCTGCATATACCTCTGGGGCTGCATGTACCTATGGGGCTGTATGTACCTCTGGGGCTGCTGTATACTACCACTGGGGCTGCTGCTGTATATACCACTTGGGCTGCTGCTGTATACTACCACTGGGGCTACTGCTGTATACTACCACTGGGGCTGCTGCTGTATATACCACTGGGGCTGCTGCTGTATACTACCACTGGGGCTGCTGTATATACCTCTGGGGCTGCTGTATACTACCACTGGGGCTGCTGTATAATACCTCTGGGGCTGCTGTATACTACCATTGTGGCTGCTGTATATACCTCTGGGGCTGCTGTATACTACCAATGGGGCTGCTGCTGTATACTACCACTGGGGCTGCTGTATATACCTCTGGGGCTGCTGTATACTACCACTGGGGCTGCTGCTGTATACTACCACTGGGGAGGCTGCTGTATACCACACTGCTGGGGGCTGTATACTTGTGCTGGGGTCCACCCTCGGCTTATACACGAGTCAATAGGTTTTCCCAGGTTTTGGGGGCAAAAGTAGGGGGGTCGGCTTATACACGGGTCGGCTTATACACGAGTATATACGGTACTTCATTTTCAAGAATGCCAATAATTTTGGCCATGGGTGCGGATTGGGAGCCCCAGTGGAAACAGTAATGTCTGCAGAGTGCTGTGGAATTCATGGTGTTATGCAAGTGAATAAAAAAATGTATTTTTGAAGACTTGACTAAATCATATTTTACAAATGCAGATTTATTTTTTACTTTCAGAAAAGTAACATTTTTTTTTTAAGAACAAAGAAAAGTAAAATCCATACCTTATTGGAAAAAATTTCTTTTCTTTTTTATTGATTTCTTGTTGAATTCTTATTAGCATTCTAAAAGAAAGGGAAGTTATTATGAAGCATGTGCATTTACACTCATTACGTATTGGATGTTTAAAAGTGAATAAAAAAGTGCTATACCTTTCAAACTTTACATGTGCTTAGTCATATTTTTAGTTGCATATGCTGTGTGAACTCCTGTTGCCTCAAGGACAAAAACAATGGTTAAAAGCCTTGCAGCCAAGAGTTTCTTTAGGAATCTGTTAGCAGGTTTTTGCTATTTATTCTGGGAGTAGCATAATATACAGCATATCTATAAAATGAGAATGCGCATAGGGTCTTATCCTCAATAGGAATCAAATCCCATACAGTATGAAAACTGCTCACCTGATTTAGTTGTGAAGCCCACAACTAGCTTGATCGCTCAAACACAGCAGCCACAGCCAGGACCACACTTCCACAACGTGGGGGTGAAACTCTATCAGGGACCAAGTGTCTTTCAGTCCGCGCCGCTGCTCCAATGAGTATCAAAAAACACTGGAGTGCTTTGAAACAAGGTATCTTCAGTTTTATTTTCCAACGCGTTTTGGAGCTAACACCCAGCTCCTTCCTCAGGGAATGACCGGTCGCGGACTGAAAGACACTTGGTCCCTGATAGAATAATATACAGCATGACAGCCTTATTTGAAGGGATATGTCACTTATTGGGCTGAGTGCTGTAGTTTCAATACAATCAGTATTTTAGCATTAGGAGAATTATCAGTGCTGGACAATACCTATAATGGTACCTTTACACGCCACTACAGAAGGTTAGAAACAACCGGGTGTCGGAGACAATTGAAACCAACCTGTTTTTGAGAACTGCTGAAAAACAGGTGTCGACAGTGACCGGTGGCAACAACCTGATTTACACGTCGCTACCTCGCGGTGTTTTGACGGTGCAAGATACAATTGTCTCTGACACCCGGTTGTTTCTAACCTTCTGTAGCGGCGTGTAAAGGTACCATTAGGCAGCAACTGCGAAAGCAAACCAGGAGTTTATAAAATGATAGAGAAAATCCTATGATTCCAGTCTTCTATAAATCACTTGCAAGGCCCCTATCTAGAATATGGGAACCGGTTTTGGGCTCAACATTTTAAAAAGTACTTTTGGAAAATGGAGTCAGTGCAAAAATGGTTGGCTAGATCATTACATGAAATGGAAGGCCTCTCCTACATTGAGAAATTAGAAATCTATGGTTTGTTTAGCTTAAAATACAGAGGTGATCTAATTTATATATATAAATACACATGTGGTCAATACAAAGGACTGGCACATGACTTATTCCTTCCAAAGACCTTAAAAAAGATAAGAGGACATTAATTACATGTGTCGGAAAGGCATTTCTAAATAGGAAAGGGTTCTTTACAGTTAGAGCAGTCACACTGTGGAATGCAGACAACTAGATGTAGTAATGGCACATACTATATATGCTTTTACAAGACCTGGATGCCTTTCTCACAAGAAATAGCACTGTGGGTAATAAATAATGTAGTGATAGGCTAGGGTCACACTTGCGTTTTTTACAAGCGTTTTTGGAGACCTGAGTTTTCAAAAACGCATGTAAAAACGCACCCATAGGCCCCCATGTTAAAAAACACATGCCCTAATAGCAAAAACGCATGTGTGACAGTACCATGCGTTTTTGGTGCATTTCCAAAAACGCATGCAAAAACGCATGCAAAAACGCATGTATAATTAGTACCATTTAAAAACGCATGCGTTTTCCATAGGAACCCATGTTAAAAAAACGCATGCGTTTTTAGAAAACGTATGCGTTTTTTTAACATGGGCTCCTATGTAAAACGCATGTGTTTTTGAATGGCACTAAATGGTACTAATTGTACATGCGTTTTTGCATGAGTTTTCCATAGGGGCCCATGTTAAAAAACGCATGCGTTTTCTACAAAAACGCACCAAAAAATAGTGCATGCACTATTTTTTGGTGCGGATTTAAAAACGCAGTAAAAAAAGCAGGGAGCCATCACACACCTTGAAAACTCATGATGACATGAAAATACGCATGAGTTTTTTTTAAATCACTAAAAAAACTCATGTCAAGTGTGACCCCAGCCTTAGACAATGTATAGCTGATGGAGAAAGGTGGAACTTGATGGATCTGTATTTTTTTAACCTGTACAACCATATAGCATTGGGTTTGAATAAATATCAATAAAAAAATAAATAACTGGTGAACATATGGACTGATCTTGTTCAGTGGTTATGTTTTGCAAGGTAACATTTTGGAAAGCTGCATGCAACACCTCCTGCTATGCTCCATGAAAAATTCTGAAATATTTGTTCAGAATTATATCATGGGTCCCCAACCTGTGGCTCACAGGACCATAGTGTGTGGCTGGAGGCTGACCTCCACTTTATTGCATTAGCATCTAGTCTAGCAAACAGCTATGAAGTGCAGGTCTAGAGATGGTGACCTTGTGAGTAGCCCCACATACAGGGCCGCACCATCCATGAGGCGACATGAAGTGTCAGCCTCAGGCGGCGAGCTCTGCTGGTAGACATGGGGCGGCGTCTTCAGGAGCTGGTGGTAGTGCGGCACCCTGCAGATGCCGCTCCTACAGTCCTGGCCGCCGACGCTGCGACCAGGCTTGGCGTATCTGGGGCTGCTGGCGGGGCATCTCCTGCCGCAGCGGCAGCGGCCGCGGTGTCCAAACACCCCCCCCCTCCAGTGTGGCAGTGTGAGCTGTGTTAGCGGCCGCGGTCTCCAAACCCCCCCCGTGCGGCTGTGTGAGCCGGCTGTGTGAGCCCGCTTCATGCTTCACTGTGCCTCGCGCTGACAGGACCTGTGATGATGTCAAAGGAGGGGAGGAGTCAGGCGGGTCACATGATCAGCTCCTCAGTATGCAGCCAGGACTCCACCATGGTGCTGGATGAGGTGAAGTTTATGTGTGGGGCTGAGGCTTTACAGTGTAAATTAATGTAGCAGAGCTGTGTATGTATGAGGTATATGGAGTGGAGCTGAGTGTTCAAGGTGTACAGAGTGGAGGTGCGTGTGTATGAGGTGTATGGAGTGAAGCTGTGTATGTACGAGGTGTACAGATTGGAGCTGTGTGTGTACGAGGTGTACAGAGGGGAGCCGAGTGTGTACGAGGTGTACAGAGTGGAGCCGTGTGTGTACGAGGTGTGCAGAGTGGAGCCGAGTGTGTACGAGGTGTACAGAGTGGAGCCGTGTGTGTACGAGGTGTACAGAGTGGAGCCGTGTGTGTACGAGGTGTACGGAGCAGAGCAGAGTGTGTACGAGGTGTACAGAGCGGAGGCGTGTGTGTACGAGGTGTACGGAGCGGAGGCGTGTGTGTACGAGGTGTACGGAGAAGAGCCGTGTGTGTACGAGGTGTACGGAGCAGAGCCGAGTGTGTACGAGGTGTACGGAGCAGAGCCGCGTGTGTACGAGGTGTACGGAGCAGAGCCGCGTGTGTACGAGGTGTACAGAGCAGAGCCACATGTGTACAACGTGTACGGAGCAGAGCCGCTTGTGTACGAGGTGTATGGAGCAGAGCCGCTTGTGTACGAGGTGTACGGAGCAGAGCCGTGTGTGTACGAGGTGTACAGAGCGGAGGCGTGTGTGTACGAGGTGTATAGAGTGAAGCCACGTGTGTACATTGTGGAGCTGAGAGTGTACAAGGTGTACGGAGCGGAGCCGCGTGTGTACGAGACGTACGGAGCGAAGCCGAGTGTGTACAAGGTGTATGGAGCAGAGCCGAGAGTGTACAAGGTGTACGGAGCGGAGCCGCGTGTGTACGATGCATACGGAGCTGAGCCGTGTGTGCGAGGCTTTCGCAGCGGAGCCCAGTGTGTACGAGGTGTACGAAGCGGCGCCACGTGTGTACGAAACAGAGCCACGTGTGTACGGTGTGTACAGAGCGAAGTCATATGTGTACGAGGTGTACAGAGCAGGCCACATGTGTACAACGTGTACGGAGCAGAGCCGCTTGTGTACGAGATGTATGGAGCAGAACCGCTTGTGTACGAGGTGTACGGAGCAGAGCCGTGTGTGTATGAGGTGTGCAGAGCGGAGGCGTGTGTGTACGAGGTGTATAGAGTGAAGCCACGTGTGTACATTGTGGAGCTGAGAGTGTACAAGGTGTACGGAGCGGAGCTGCGTGTGTACGAGACGTACGGAGCGAAGCCGAGTGTGTACAAGGTGTACGGAGCGGAGCCGCGTGTGTACGAGGCGTACGGAGCAGAGCCGTGTGTGCGAGGCTTTCGCAGCGGAGCCCAGTGTGTACGAGGTGTACGAAGCGGCGCCACGTGTGTACGAAACGGAGCCACGTGTGTACGGTGTGTACAGAGCGAAGTCATATGTGTACGAGGTGTACAGAGCAGAGCCACATGTGTACAACTTGTACGGAGCAGAGCCGCTTGTGTACGAGGTGTATGGAGCAGAGCCGCTTGTGTACGAGGTGTACGGAGCAGAGCCGCTTGTGTACGAGGTGTATGGAGCAAAGCCGCTTGTGTACGAGGTGTATGGAGCAGAGCCGCTTGTGTACGAGGTGTATGGAGCAGAGCCGCTTGTGTACGAGGTGTACGGAGCAGAGCCGTGTGTGTACGAGTTGTACGGAGCAGAGCCGCTTGTGTACGAGGCGTACGTGGTGTACGGAGCTGAGTGTGTACTAGGTGTATGGAGCGGAGCCATGTGTGTACCAGTGGTGGCCCCCCCGAGCATGCCGCTCCTATAGTCCCGGCCGCCTCTGCAGGCAGCATTCTTCTCCCAAGTCCTTGCCGCCGCTGTCCACCCCTCTGCAGCTCAGCACGGCGGGGAACAATGATGTACGGAGCAGAGCCGAGTGTGTATGAGGTGTATGGAGCAGAGCCGAGTGTGTATGAGGTGCACGGAGCAGAGCCGCGTGTGTACAAGGTGTACAGAGCGGAGGCGTGTGTGTACGAGGTGTACGGAGCAGAGCCGAGTGTGTATGAGGTGTACGGAGCAGAGCCGCGTGTGTACGAGGTGTACAGAGCGGAGGCGTGTGTGTACGAGGTGTATAGAGTGAAGCCACGTGTGTACATTGTGGAGCTGAGAGTGTACAAGGTGTACGGAGCGGAGCTGCGTGTGTACGAGACGTACGGAGCGAAGCCGAGTGTGTACAAGGTGTACGGAGCGGAGCCGCGTGTGTATGAGGTGTACGGAGCAGAGCCGAGTGTGTATGAGGTGCACGGAGCAGAGCCGCGTGTGTACAAGGTGTACAGAGCGGAGGCGTGTGTGTACGAGGTGTACGGAGCAGAGCCGAGTGTGTATGAGGTGTACGGAGCAGAGCCGCGTGTGTACGAGGTGTACAGAGCGGAGGCGTGTGTGTACGAGGTGTATAGAGTGAAGCCACGTGTGTACATTGTGGAGCTGAGAGTGTACAAGGTGTACGGAGCGGAACTGCGTGTGTACGAGACGTACGGAGCGAAGCCGAGTGTGTACAAGGTGTACGGAGCGGAGCCGCGTGTGTATGAGGTGTACGGAGCAGAGCCGTGTGTGCGAGGCTTTCGCAGCGGAGCCCAGTGTGTACGAGGTGTACGAAGCGGCGCCACGTGTGTACGAAACGGAGCCACGTGTGTACGGTGTGTACAGAGCGAAGTCATATGTGTACGAGGTGTACAGAGCAGAGCCACATGTGTACAACGTGTACGCAGCAGAGCCGCTTGTGTACGAGGTGTATGGAGCAGAGCCGCTTGTGTACGAGGTGTACGGAGCAGAGCCGCTTGTGTATGAGGTGTATGGAGCAGAGCCGCTTGTGTACAACCTCACACATTCCTTCTAGCCCAGTAACTGGGTGATCCAACCACAGCTCTGCTAACAACAGACCTGACTACAATCTCTCCTTTATCTAATGGTTAACACTAGTGATGGGCTAACCCGTCGATGTTCGGGTTCAACGAACTCGCCCGAACTTTATTTAAAGTTCGGGTTCGGGGTCAAAAGTGACTCAAATTTAAGTCTGAATCCCGAACTCGGAATGTAAAGTTATGGGATGGGGGCTAGGAGGCTGTAAAAGAAAGAAGATACGGTACTTGAAATAATTAAAAAAAATTATGTGGTGCTTCACCGTATTTTTTATGCCATCCAGGTACAGCAGGCAGGTTCAGGCAGCCCCTCACCCCCAGCTGCCTACTTTTACGTGGCTGGAAACAAAAAATATAGGGTAGCCTTTTTTTTAAGTATTTCATGAATTTCATGACATAATTTTAAAAAATGACATGAGGCTATGCTGTATTTTTGCCATCAAGAAAGGTACAACTAAGCAGCTGGGGGCTGGAATCCTCAGTGCAAGGTGGCCCATGCCTTTACGAGCCTCCCCGCTGTGAACTGCAACCTGCAGCTGCCCCAGAAAATGCTACATTTATAGAAGTGTCATTTTCTACCACTGTACCCTGACTTTTCCAGTGGCCCTGGTGGCATTGGCACACTGGGTAATAAACGGGTCAAGGCTGAAGGCACACTGGGCGAAGGACTTGCACAAGCAATGCGAGGGAAACTCGCACTGCACTTGGACCAGTGTTGCCCTATCAGGCAGGGCACAGTGGTGCGAGTCCCCCGCACCTAACTCGCAATGGAAGTCAGAAGCGAGTGCAGTTGCAGCATGCTGCGACTGCACGCGATTCCCTCGCGCAAGAGGGCAATAGAAGTGTATGGGGGCGAGAAAAACTCACACCCCTAGACTACATGGTGCGATACTCGCACCCGTGTTTAGATTTCCCCTGCAGTGCCGGTACAGTTAGCGATCACCTTGTACTGCTGTGACAGCAGCGGTACAAGATGTTTAGCTAAAACACTGATGATGGGTGTAAAATAATGTGTTCCGGGGTTATTTTAGGTATTAACCCCATCAGCATTCTCTGTGCCGCATGTGTGCGCAGAGGTTGCTGATGCGGCTCCAATCCCAGTGATGAAGGGGTTAATATGAAGCTGGTGTAGTGGCACCATGTATGTTGAGAGTGTCCTCACTCTCTGCAAACATGGTGTCATTACACCATGTGTGTGCAGGGGTTAATTGTTCAGTAAAATGGGTTAAAAGAACTGTCGGCTTTATAAATTCACTGAGAAAGCCGGCGCTCTGTTACTGCCTATGGGGAGCTGTCCCCTCTGCATGGTGCTGAACAGTGCAGGTGCTGAAGGCGAGACAGTGCAAAAGGGGCACAGGAGGCACAAAATGCAGGCAAAAAAAAACGGATGGCATGTGTTACCCTAAACTTATACATATTTTCTCCTGACATCACCTCCACAAACTGAATCTTTCAAAAACTGAACTCCTTGTGTTTCTCCCCTTTATTAATCTACCTTCATCTAAAACTGTTATTTCCGTGTGTGGTTCCACTATAACTCCCAAGCAACAGGTTTGCTGTCCTGGGGTTATTTTCAATTCAGATGTTTCATTCACTACCTATATCTGACATTTCATGTCACTTGCACTTTAAGAACATCTCTAGATTTCAATCTTTTCTTGCCTTTGACTCTGCAAAAACTGTTAATGTTGCTCTGATTCATTCTTGCCTGGAGGGCTGCATGTCTCTACTCATCGCGCTCTCTCTCACTAAACTCTCCCCTCTCCATTTCATCCTGATAGCAACATCAAGGACCATATTTCTGTCCAACCGTAAAGATGATGACACCAATGTAAACCAGTCATTGCACTGTTTGCACATATCCTACAGAGTTTAGTATAAAGTTATTGTTATCACTCCCAAATCTCTCCACAGTTTTGCATCACCATATTTCTCATCCCCCATCTCTGTCTACTGCCCTACCTGTAATCCACTTCAGAATAATTGTTAGCGTTCCTACTATTAATTGTATCCTAAAAACACATATCTTTAGATTGACTCAACACCTCACTAATCTAACAAACTATTCCCTGTTCTCCCTTCCACACACTCTGTAGCTCTTTGTACCCATTCTCGTACAGACACTGGCTGGTGACTGGTTCATGCACTATTATTTGAATCTGACTCGCCCACCAGGGCCGTGGGGTACTCAGAACTGGGCGGCAGTTCTGCTGCTGGGGGGATGTGTCATGGGGGTCGAGACCCGGCTCTGTGGCCCTGGGCGAGGTCAATAAAAGCAGGGAAACAGTTTTTAAGGATTATTGTGATGCCACCCGTGGTGTGCAGCTAAGTGTAGCCACTGCTGCAGTCGGGATCTCTGGGGATGATGGGGTAGCAGCAGGGATGTTCAGTCCTCCACGGGCAGGGCTGGTCTCCAGGGCAACCGTGTAGTCTATGTGGTGCAGGGTCCTCAGAACACTCAGGCACTCTTCGGCAGCCAGTTCGCAAATCAGTCTACCTCCTCTCAGGTGCGGCAATCAGAGTCTCACACAGATAGAGCTTTAACCGGGTTTACTCTCCAGCTCGGCAGAGGGTACAGCTTACAACACAGTCAGTACAATAGTAGCTCCGGTGTGGTCTAGGCAGCTGGGATGGCTCGTCTGCATCACCTCCTTTCATGTTCCTTTTGGGCCTCAGTCTTTCCGCAAGCTAGCTACGGTCCAGCGGTCACGGGCTTCAAGTGGGTGACCCTCCGGGTCCCCTAGCCCTAATACGACGGCCTTCGTTTCGCTGCATCGGAATTTGGGTCTTGGGACATAAAGACCCTGCCAAAGTTCGTGGTTGGAGCATGCAGAGTCCTTGCCACTTCAGCAGAGCTCGCACTCTGGTTACGGCCCAGTCCTTCGGTGTCCCCGCTGACTCGGCGCACCTTGGGCCCTCTCTATCTTTTCTCGGTCTACAGCCTGGGACCCAGGCTAGCGTTACGGTGGAACAGGCCGCCGGGTCCAGGTATTCTCAGTCTGGTCTCTCCGACTACTTGGCTGATGAATCTCAACATCTTCTTTTTCTATTCTCTCCAACTGGCTTCTTCCTTACTCACTAACTTTTCTAACTACTCCACTAACTTGGTGTTCTCCCCTTTTTGTTCTGGTCTTCCCTTTCCTAACCGGGTTCTTCTCTAACTTTCCACCCACCACCTGGCCCCTCCCAATATCCCGTTGCTGGACATAAAGTACCTAGACTTGGGATCGGGAATGTCTTGGGTGTGTGTGGAGTGACCGATTTACCAATACCGGCCACTGCGCCATCTAGTGGATATCAGTCCGCAGGGGCGCCACAAATCCCTTATTTACGATAATGGAGGATGGACATTCCATGACAAGCACATTTGTTTTGACCTTATAGATTGTCAGCTTGCAAGCAGGGCTCTCACTTCTCTTGGTTTGTGTTGAACTATGTGTAATGCCTTAATATTATGTTTGTACAAGTTCCCTCAGCATTGTAAAGGGCTGTGACATATGTTGGCGCTATTAAAATAACAATTCCTATTATTAGCCTGTAAAGGGGGTGTTTTGAAGATCCTTACAAAAAATATTGTTAAATTGTATTACTGAGATGAACTAGTAAAGTAACTAACCATACTGAGTTTTTATACATTTTAACTTTCACGTTTTACATTTCCAGTAAAGAAATGTGAGAACTGGTCCTAAAATCCTAGTCACCTTGCATGGAATATATAACCAAAGAAAAAACTGGAGAACAAAATGCTTCAATTAATTAAAAATGGCAAACTGTATTGAAAAATTATTAAAAGTAAAAAAAAAATTAATACTAAAATAAAAAATCCAGATGAATATATGCAAGCAGCCGGGTAAATCATATCTATTTACAGAGTTAAGGGGGTGTCACACGCGTCAATGTCGTCAGCGAGATGATCGCTGACGACATTGACGGCTGATTGCTGGTGAGCTGTCACACAGACAGACTCACCAGCGATCAATTGACCAGTGACATCATGGAAACGATTTAAATATCGTTTCCACGATGTCCTGCTCCCGCTGCCAGCCTGCTGGGAGCGGGAGCAGGCTGGTCTCCAAGGTAAACTGCGGGTAACTAGGCAGCGCTCGCTGCCTAGATACCCGACGTGTACCTTAGTTACCAGCCTCCTCCGCTCACCCGGTGAGCGGAGGAGGCTGGTAACTAAGGTACACAGTCGGGTATCTAGGCAGCGCGCGCTGCCTAGTTACCCGCAGTGTACCTTGGATACCAGCTCCCAGCGCTTGTGAGAGGCGCTGGGAGCTGGAATATCGCTAGTCCCGGTGTCACACGCAGCGATGCTGCGTGTCCACCGGGCGACAATCGCCAGGTTTCTGAGCTGGTTCTGAAACCTGGCGATCATCAACCAGCGATTTATCGCTGGTTGATGCAGTATGTCACACGCGTCAATATCGCTGCAACGTCACGTGCAGCCGATATCGTGCAGGCGATATTGACGCGTGTGACACCCCCTTTATTCCTTCCAAAGACTATTCCAAGGACCATGGGGCACTCGCTACTGGTGGGAGAAAGGAGATTCAAGCAGCTTTACAGGAAAGGGTTCTTTATAGTTAGAGCACTTAGACTGCAGAATGTCCTACAGCCAGTGGCGGATTATAATGAGGTCAATCTGGGTGGTAGTCCAGGGCCCAGTGCTGTGGGGGGGCCCGGTAGCCAAGCATAAATTGCCCCATTATAAAATGCCACACTGCTGTGACAGACCGTCCGCACCGACGCCACACTCTGACAGCTGCCGCCCCCCTCTTCCTCCCACACGTCATGACGTAGACGTGCAGGAGGAAATTGGTAAAACACTGCGGGTGCTGAGGAGAGCACAAATGCGGCCCGTCTACTCACTGCCAATGAGGAGCAGTCAGAGCAGAGCGACTCATTCTGCCGTCGGCCTACTCAATCTGTGGCAGCTGTGCCTGCTCTCCAGATTCCAGTCCTCCTGTCTGAGTCTGTCACCGGCCGCCTTCCACCACCTCCAGGCTGGGCTGCTTAAAGAGAGAGACCGGCGATCACCTCCTAGTTCACAGCACAGAGGAAGGAATGTGCCTGGGCTGGCTGTGTCAGTGAGTATGAGTGATATGCTGTCCACTTGTCCTGCTGCTGTGCTGTGTCTGTGCCAGTCTGCCAGATTTGCTCCATGTAAACTGTACCCCACCAGCTTGATTAACATGATAGAGACATGGAAATGTCACTACATGCTGTGTGTGTGTCTTGCCCCTATATGTGGATATTTTCCTTGGATCATGTTACTGTATGTATGGAGTCAATATATACATGATTCTAGTAAAATGTCTGGATAGATGGGCACACACAGCATGTAGAGGCATTTCACACGCTGAGTATTTGGTGAGTTTATACTCAGTATTTGTAACACCTCGTGCACACTCTGAGTAATTAGTGACTTTTTACCTCAGTATTTGTAAGGTCTTATGCTCACGCTGAGTATTTGGTGACTTTTTACCTCAGTATTTGTAAGGCCTCATGCACACAAATAGTATTTGGTGACTTTTTACCTCAGTATTTGTAAGGCCTCATGCACACAAATAGTATTTGGTGAGATTTTACCTCAATATTTCTAAAGGTACCTTTACACGCCGCTACAGAAGGTTGAAAACAACCGGGTTACGGAGACAAATGTATCTTGCACCTTCAAATCAATCCGAGGTAACGGCGTGTAAACTAGCTTGTTGCCACCCGTCACTTTCAGCACCTGTTTCAGAGCAGTGCTCTAAAACAGGTTGATTTCAACCCGATGGTAACGGCGTCTAAATACGGTACGGTAAGGTTTTTTCGCCACCTAGCTAACTCCCCAGGGCGTGTCACAGCCTCCGGGATACCGCGCCCCATCAGCGATCATTGGTGGAAGCTCCTGCGTTACGATTGATTGTCGCTACATAGGGCGGCATATTTAAGGAGCTGACCAGTCACACTACACATTTGCTATAGCGTCATGTATTAGCCAGCCTTCCTGCGCTGGCTGGCCAATCATGATGCTATTGCTTTGTCCAATCATCGTACGAGCATCTCGTAATCCACAACTCTGGCACGCCTATGTGTTGTCCCTGCTGCACAAGGTCCTCCCATATTACCTTCTGTCGCGGCGTGTAAATGAGGGACGTTGCTCTACAGAAGGTAACTTCAGGCACCCGGCGGTGCATCCAGAGATAGATTAAACCTTCTGTAGAGCACCTTGTAGCGGCGTGTAAAGGCGGTATGGGGTACCGTTTGCAACTGTTGGTACGTGCTCGTGCACGTGAAGCACCCGGTTGTTCCTAACCTTCTGTAGCGGCGTGTAAAGGTACCTTAAGGGTACCGTTACACGTCGCAACATTGCATACAATTTCACTTGCAATTTGCTGGTTGCAGTGAAATCATGGACACATTGTTCTATTTTGTTGCTGTGTACAAATGGAACAATGTGTCCATGATTTCACTGCAACCAGCAAATTGAAAGTGAAATTGCATGCCCTAAGGCCTTGTGCACACATTAAGTATTTGTTGACTTTTTGCCTCATTATTTGTAAGGCCTCGTGCAAGTGCAGAGTATTTGGTGACTTTTTACCTCAGTATGGCCAGGTTCACACATACAAATCCGTTTTTTAAGCCCTTAGAAAAAACGGATCCTTTTTTCTAAGGGTGCCAATAATGTCCCCTGAGGTCCTGGGTGTTCTTGGCAAATTTTGGAACTTAGTAATTTTTTCATTAAAAACGCATATGCGTTAACGGATGCGTTAACGCAGGTGCCTATATGTGCCATGCATTAACACATATGTCTCCCATAGGACCCCATGTTAAAAAAACGCATGCATTTTTTGAAAGCACCCCAAAAATGCAACTAGCAGCGTTTTGGGCTGCTGCATAAAAATGCATGCGTTTTTTCAAAAAACGCACACACATGCGTTTTTCGACTTTGAAAAAAAAATGTCCAAAATGTTCCCAAAAACGGATTTAAGGCAAAAACGGATGGTATGTGTGACCCTGGCATATCTGTAAGGCCTCGTGCACACATTGAGTATTTGGTGAGTTTTTTACCTCAGTATTTGTAACTTCACATGACATGTCACATGACCGGGGAGCTCACAGAGTCTGAACAGTCCGTGGCCCTGGCTACCCTTAATCCACCCCTGCCTACAGCAAAAGGAACTAATGTCAAGACACTATAGCTCCTTATGGGAGGGATGCGGCCCTGCAATGTGCTTGTGCACATTACATACTGATACTCCTGCTTACACCGAGGAACCGCCAGCTTTCATTCAGAAGTTTTAAAAGCTGACAAATAGCGGCGATAAAGGAATAAAAGCTATTAATCATTAACATGCCACTGTATTTGGACAACATGTCTCTAGGGAGGGTGGACACTCCCTGGAGACATGTTGCCGACATATATTTAACACATTAAGCCTTTGTTCATCCCCGCAGCAGCAGGCATTCACATGTGCCTTGCGGTAGTCGGATGGGCTCCCATAGGCGCCCATTATAATAGTGTGCCGTGTTTCAAGAGGGGAGGCGCAGTGGCTGGAGTTCATCCTTAAAAGGGAGGAACACCTTGGAGAAGTGTACGATGGAAACAGAAGGTCTGGCCCAGCAAAGGCGGTGTCTGCAAGTGAAGGACACAGTGTCTGAAGAGACATGGGCTAGTGAGAATACACCAGCGTGTACAAAAAGTGCGGCTGAACGCACGGCCAGTGCGACAGATGGGTGACACAGGAGGTCTGTGATGCCAAAAGAGGCGGGACCTGCGATGTAGAAAGGAAGCATCACCATACTGGCTAGCGCAATGTCAGAGAATTGGTGCAACAGCGTGGAGGCCTCTGATATGTGCTGTGAGAAAGAGCGGCTGGAAAGAGTAGGCTGAAGGAACTCTTCTGATACCGGCTGGAGTGTCCGGAGGCCAGGATGTCGGCTATGCAGCATCCTGGGGCCTGCCGGTCTTGGAACCCAAAGACTTGGAACCCAAAGACATAGTCGTCACAAACAGAAGAATGATCAAAAGATCTTCCTTTATTGCCAACGCAAACTCATATATTTAAAAACATATAGAGGACTCTCAAATAATCCAATAGTCAGCCCCCTCTATAGGGCAAGTAACCTTTGAATTGAATAGTAATGAAACACTCAACTCATCAATTCATTTCATTACTATTCAAAGGTTACCTGCCCTAATAGAGGGGGCTGACTATTGGATTATTTGAGAGTCCTTTATGTTTTTAAATATATGAGTTTTTTAAATGAGAGCCTTTAATTAAGGTGTTATATATAGGAATCAACATCAGGATTCCCAGCAAAAGCTATGGGCTGGTGGACTTAGGTGATCTATGACTGCAAGGAGCATTTTTTGGACTCTTTGACTTTATGAGTTCGATTCCTGGGGTATACTTTATAATAATTGGGTCATTATCATTTATTTTTAATAAAAGGTAGATGTAATGTTTAATGATGATGATTTGTGTCAATTTATATCATGTATCGATATGTTTTTACATTTTAATTGTGTCAGGTGGGTGTTTCCACCGGAACTACAGTCAAAGAGGGTGTTAACTATTAACATAAATGTGTATATATATCTGTATTGAATGAAATATAATTGATAGCCCTGATGAAGTGGCAGTTCTTTGGCCACGAAACGCTTAGGCAATAAAGGAAGATCTTTTGACCATTCGTCTATTTGTGACGACTATTTCATGGTCTGTGCGGCTTGACAAGCCTGGCTCCATCTGTTTTTCCTCCTGTGGATTTTATCATTTTTCCAGCGGGGCACCAGCAGTGACCATATTGTACAGGCAATCCCAGTTTGTTGTGGCTCACACAACCGACATAGGTGAGTCAAACTGATTGGAGGTACTGGGATACTCACTATAAAGATAAAACCCACCCTTCTGCTACATGCTACATTAGCTGTTATACACATTATATTGGCGGCTCCTTCACATCACTGTGCGTTCACCATAACTGCAATGTACAATTACTGTAATTTGCATTAAAGGGATTATTTAGTGAAAACAAGTTATCAGTGATCCACATGTTCGGTCGGTGATCACTTATTTATTGGTGGAAACCGACCAGTGAAAACCGCACCATCAGAAGAATGTGGAGCTTTTATCCCCATTATAAAATGCAGCGGCCGGTAATGATGTGACTGCAGCTCCATTCATAATCATTGGGGCTTCCAGAAAGAGCCAAACCCACTGATCACAGCCACTAAGGCCGGCTTCACATAGCGTGTTTGATCCGATCCGTGGCTGTCCGTGTAAACCGGACAGCCCTGAACCGGATTTTTGCCTCATAGTATCCCATGGGGCCGGATAGAAGCCGGATGGCAGCTCTCTGCCATCCAGTTTCTATCTGTCCAGGACAATCCGGGAGAATTCAGAATTCTCTCACGGACACAAAAACGTTGCTTGCAACATTTTTGTGTCCGAGAGGAGAATATCTCCTCTAATTGCCTACTCCCGGATTCTCCTGGATTCGCCCGGATCCTCCCGGATCTGGGGCAATCCGGCACCCCCTAATATGGGAGCCTATGGGGCCGGATTGCCCCAGTCCGGGAGGATCCGGGAAGCCGGCCTAAGGGAATGAGCAGATCAGTGGTCCAGCTGTACATGAGCTCTAGTCTATAAACCTATGTCTAAGGACTGTCTTTAAAGATGATGATATTAATATGTGTGTTTTAATGTTTTTTTCTAATAAAATTAATTTTTAAGGATCTACAGTACAGACCAAAAGTTTGGACACACCTCATTCAAAGAGTTTTCTGTATTTTCATGACTATGAAAATCGTAGATTCACACTGAAGGCATCAACACTATGAATTAACACATGTGTAATTATATACTTAACAAAAGAGTGTGAAACAACTGAAAATACAGTTGTGGCCAAAAGTATGCAAAAACACATGGCACTAAATGGTACCATGCGTTTTCGCGTGTGTTTTTTAAGGCTGCTGCAGACTTAACTGCAAAAAAACAGCCCAAAAATGCAGGCTACCAAAACCAACCTTAAAAAATGCATGCAAGTGTGACCCTAGCCTAAGACATACAGTTGTGGCCAAAAGTATTGACACCCCTGCAATTCTGTCAGATAATACTCAGTTTCTTCCTGAAAATGATTGCAATCACAAAATTCTTTGGTATTATTATCTTCATTTAATTTGTCTTCAACGAAAAAACACAAAAGAGAATGAAGCAAAAAGCAAAACATTGATCATTTCACACAAAACTCCAAAAATAGGCCAGACAAAAGTATTGGCATCCTCAGCCTAATACTTGGTTGCACAACCTTTAGTCAAAATAACTGCGATCAACCGCTTCTGGTAACCATCAATGAGTTTCTTACAATGCTCTGCTGGAATTTTAGACCATTCTTCTTTGCAAACTGCTCCAGGTCCCTGATATTTGAAGGGTGCCTTCTCCAAACTGCCATTTTTAGATCTCTCCACAGGTGTTCTATGGGATTCAGGTCTGGACTCATTGCTGGCCACCTTAAAAGTCTCCAGTGCTTTATTTCAAACCATTTTCTAGTGCTTTTTGAAGTGTGTTTTGTGTCATTGTCCTGCTGGAAGACCCATGACCTCTGAGGGAGACCCAGCTTTCTCACACTGGGCCCTACATTATGCTGCAAAATTTGTTGGTAGTCTTCAGACTTCATAATGCCATGCACACGGGCAAGCAGTCCAGGGCCAGAGGCAGCAAAGCAACCCCAAAACATCAGGGAAACTCACAGGGCGGAGGGGTGGGGGGTGGTGGGTAAACATCCAAGTATTTAATATCTACTGGAACTAAATTTTTTTCCCCTTATTGATATCAGAAAAATTAAATGACTGACCACAATCCACTATACCAAGACCAATAATACCACATAGAAGGGAGAAATACCATCACATAGTGACCATAGCACATATTACCACCACATAATGCCTGAATAATGCCACATACAAGGCACAAATACCGCCCACACCATTACCAGAGCATATAATACTACCATATCGTGATCAAATATTACCACATACAAGGTATAAATACTGCCACACCATGACAAGACCACATATTACCACATACAAGGGACGAAAACTGCCACACCATTATCAGAGCACATCACATATTGACCAATAACGGTACAATAATGAAAATTTAGAAAAGCTCTGTACTTTGGGTCAGTGTACAGGTAATACAGCAATTATAAGTGACATTATATACAGGAGCTCTATATATAGTGTCTAGTGTACAGGTAAGACTGTGATGACTGGTGAAATTATACATAGGAGCTCTGTTTATTGGGTCAGTGTACAGGCAATACAGAGATCACCAGTGAGATTATACAGAGGAGCTCTGTATATAGTGTCAATGTACAGGTAATACAGTGATCACCATTGACATTATAAACAGGAGCTCTGTATATAGTGTCAGTGTACAGGTAATGTAGTAATCATCAGTGACATTATACACAAGAGCTCTGTATATAGTGTCAATGTACAGGTAATACAGTGATCACCATTGACATTATAAACAGGAGCTCTGTATATAGTGTCAGTGTACAGGTAATGTAGTAATCATCAGTGACATTATACACAGGAGCTCTTTATACATTATAGTGTCATTGTACAGGTAATGCAGAGATTACCAGTGACATTATACAGAGGAGCTCTGGATATAGTGTCAGTGTTCGTGTATAGGTAATACACATACTCACCAGTGATGTCTCTAGGTGAAGTCATTCATCCTCAGTTTTCATCTTCATCTGGTGCAGACCGATATCATGTCTTCTAGCCAGGATAGTAACAGGACCACTTTTTTGTTCCCCTCATAGAAAACAGTATTCTTAAAAAGAGATGAGCGATGTTCGATTCGAATAGTTCGCCAATCTCAAATTCGAGTTGATTTTGGCTCTATTCGAGTCATTCGCCGAATTCGAACAATTTGGTTCAAATTCGGCGAATTTCGAACATGTTCGATTTTGGTTCGAAAATGCGGCAGATGCGGTCAGAAAACCACATCTGCCGCATTTTCAGCCAAAATAAACATTCCCTAAAAGAAAGAAAGTGTTAAAAATAAAAAAATAATCAATGCTCACCTGTCCGCGGTCCAGCGACGCCTTTAAGTAAAAGAAAGTGTCCGAAACATAAAAATATCTATTTTAAGCTTTCCGGCAAGGTCCTGTGCTTATAGGACCTGTGGTGACGTCATGTTCTCGCGGAACTCCGGTCATGTGACCAGAGTTCCCGCGAGAACATGACGTCACCACAGGTCCTAGAAGCCACAGGACCTTGCCGGAGGAGTCGGTGGACCGCGGACAGGTGAGCATTGATTATTTTTTTATTTTTAACACTTTCTTTCACTTTTTTTCACTTCCACAATGTATGTATATACATTGTGGAAGTGAAAAAGCCCCACAAGCCCGGTTTGTTCGTTAGTCGAATACCCCGTCGATTCGACGAATCGAATCGAATTCGAACACCGGGTTGGTGGCTCATCTCTATTCTTAAATTATATTACAGCAGTAATAATGTTCCCTAATTGGCCCCTACAGTAAATATGTGCCCCCTTGCCACCATAAGCCAATAATGTATATTCCACATTCTGGCCCCCATATAGTAATAATTGTCTCCCATCCTGGGCCCCTGTGATCCTCCATTCTGGTCCCCTATGTTACCCCATTCTAGGTTCCCAGACCGACATGAAAACATCTCCAGCCATCTAGATAGATCACAACAAAAACACATCTGACTTCTCACATTTCCAGCCCCGTCATCATCTATTCCCAAACTGGACAAAATCCTCATCCTACTGATGCCTCAATACTGAGTCACTGCTGCTGTATGTGTCCCTATTACTGCACCTGCTGCGTGATACAAAAACAGCATCCTTCTTACTGCACCACATAATAATGTCACCACTGTGCCCCCCATATAATAATGTCACCACTGGGCCCCCACATAATAATGTCACCACTGTGGCCCCACATAATAATGTCACCACTGGGCACACCACATAATAATGTCACCACTCTGCACTCACATAATGTCACCACTGTGCCCCCACATAATAATGTCACTACTGTGCCCCCACATAATAATGTCACCACTGTGCCCCCACATAGTAATGTCACCACTGTGCCCCCACATAATAATATCACCATTCTGCCACCACTGTGCCCTCCACATAGTAATACCACCACTGTGCCCTCCACATAATAATGTCACCACTGTGGCCCCATGTAATAATGTCACCACTGTGCCCCTACATAATAATGTCACCACTGTGCCTCCACATAATAATATCACCACAGTGCCCCACATTATAATGTCACCATTGTGCCACCACTGTGCCCTCCACATAAGAATACCATCACTGTGCCTCCACATAATAATGTCACCACTATGCCCCCACATAATAATGTCACCTCTGTGCCCCACATAATAATGTCATCACTGTGCTCCCACATAATAATGTCACCACTGTGCCCCCACATAATAATGTCACCACTGGACCCCAAACATAATATCACCACTGTGCCCCCCACATAATAATGTCACCACTGTGCCCCCACAAAATAATGTCACCACTGTGCCCCCGCATAATAATTTCACCACTGTTCCCCCACATAATACTGTCACCACTCTGCCACCACTGTGCCCTCCACATAGTAATACCACCACTGTGCCCTCCACATAATAATGTCACCACTGTGGCCCCATGTAATAATGTCACCACTGTGCCCCTACATAATAATGACACCACTGTGCCCTCCACATAATAATACCATCACTGTGCACCCACATAATAATGTCACCACTGTGCCCCCACATGTCACCACTGTGTCTCCACATAATTATGTCACCACTGTTCTCCCCGCATAATAATGTCACCACTGTGACCCCACTGTGCCCTCCACATAATAATATCACCACTGTGACCCCAAACTTAATAATATCACCACTGTACCCCCCACATAATAATGTCAATATATATATGACCCACATCCTGCCTGAGCACCTGCCTCGTAAAAATGGGCCCCATATATATATATATATATATATATGTCCTTTATCCTGGCTGAGCCCCTGTATCATATATAGGGCCCCTTCCTGTATATATGTCCCCTGTCCTGGCTGGGCCCCACCCCACTTATATATAGCCCCTTCCTTTTTACGGCCCCCACCCTGGCTGGGTCCCTGCCTTATATATATGTGGGCCAGTTCATATTCAAATATATAGGAAGGAGCTATAAGGCAGGGGCTCAGCCAGGGTGGGAACATATATATATCCAGGGGCCACATATATACATATGCCCTCCTTTCTGTATATATGAGACAAGGGCTCAGCCAGGATGGGGGACATATATATAATAATATGTATATCATACCCATATATATATATTTCCCCCACCCTGGTTGGGCCCCTGTCATATATATGGGTCCCTTCCCAGATATATATTTGTCCCCCATCCTGGCTGGGTCCCTGACTCATCATATATATGGGCCCTTCCCATATATATGACACACATATATATATTTATATATATATATAATATATATATATATGTGTATGTGTATATATATATATATATATATATATATATATATATATATACATACACACACAGTAAAGACCAAAAGTTTGGCACACCTTCTCATTCAAAGAGTTTTCTTTATTTTCGTGACTGTGAAAATTGTAGATTCATACTGAAGGCATCAAAACTATGAATTAACACATGTGAAATTATATACTTAACAAAAAAGTTTGAAACAACTGAAAATATGTCTTATATTCTAGGTTCTTCAAAGTAGCCACCTTTTGCTTTGATTACTGCCTTGCACACTCTTGGCATTCTCTTGATGAGTAGTCACCGGAAATGGTTTTCACTTCACAGGTGTGCCCTGTCAGGTTTAATAAGTGGGATTTGTTCCCTTATAAATGGGGTTGGGAACATCAGTTGTGTTGTGCAGAAGTCTGTTGGATACACAGTTGATAGTCCTACTGAATAGACTGTTAGAATTTGTATTATGGCAAGAAAAAAGCAGCTAAGTAAATAAAAACGAGTGGCCATTATTACTTTAAGAAATGAAGGTCAGTCAGTCCGAAAAATTGGGAAAACTTTGAAAGTGTCCCCAAGTGCAGTGGCAAAAACCATCAAGCACTACAAAGAAACTGGCTCACATGAGGACCGCCCCAGGAAAGGAAGACCAAGAGTCACCTCTGCTGCAGAGGATAAGTTCATCTGAGTCACCAGCCTCAGAAATCGCAGGTTAACAGCAGCTCAGATTAGAAACCAGGTCAATGCCACACAGAGTTCAAGCAGCAGACACATCTCTACAACAACTGTTAAGAGGAGAATTTGTGTAGCAGGCTTTCATGGTAAAATAGCTGCTAGGAAACCACTGCTAAGGACAGGCAATAGGCAGAAGAGACTTGTTTGGGCTAAAGAACACAAGGAATGGACATTAGACCAGTGGAAAACTGTGCTTTGGTCTGATGAGTCTAAGTTTGAGATCTTTGGTTCCAACTACCGTGTCTTTACGCGACGTAGTAAAGGTGAACGGATGGACTCTACATGCCTGGTTCCCACCATGAAGCATGGAGGAGGAGGTGTGATGGTGTGGGGATGCGTTGCTGGTGACACTGTTGGGGAGTTATTCAAAATTGAAGGCATACTGAACCAGCATGGCTACTACAGCATCTTGCAGCGGCATGCTATTCCATTTAGTTTACGTTTAGTTGGACCATCATTTATTTTTCAATAGTACAATGACCCCAAACACACCTCCAGGCTTTGTAAGGGTTATTTGACCAAGAAGGATAGTGATGGGGTGCTACGCCAGATGACCTGGCCTCCACAGTCACCAGACCAGAACCCAATCGAGATGGTTTGGTGTGAGCTGGACCGCAGAGTGAAGGCAAAAGGGCCAACAAGTGCTAAGCATCTCTGGAAACTCCTTCAAAACTGTTGGAAGACCATTTCCGGTGACTACCTCTTGAAGCTCATCAAGAGAATGCCAAGAGTGTGCAAAGCAGTAATCAAAGCAAAAGGTGGCTACTTTGAAGAACCTAGAATATAGGACATATTTTCAGTTGTTTCACACTTTTCTGTTAAGTATATAATTCCACATGTGTTAATTCATAGTTTTGATGCCTTCAGTGTGAATCTAAAATTTTCATAGTCATGAAAATAAAGAAAACTATTTGAATGAGAAGTTGTGTCCAAGCTTTTGGTCTGTAATGTATATACAGTGTTGGCCAAAAGTATTGACACCCCTGCAATTCTGTCAGATAATACTCAGTTTCTTCCTGAAAATGATTGCAATCACAAATTCTTTGGTATTATTATCATCATTTAATTTGTCTTCAATGAAAAAACACAAAAGAGAGTGAAACAAAAAGCAAAACATTGATCCTTTCACACAAAACTCCAAAAATAGGCCAGACAAAAGTATTGGCACCCTCAGCCTAATACTTGGTTGCACAACCTTTAGCCAAAGTAACTGCGATCAACCACTTCCGGTAACCATCGATGAGTTTCTTACAATGCTCTGCTGCAATTTTAGACCATTCTTCTTTGGCAAACTGCTCCAGGTCCCCGATATTTGAAGGGTGCCTTCTCCAAACTGCCATTTTTAGATCTCTCCACAGGTGTTCTATGGGATTCAGGTCTGGACTCATTGCTGGCCACCTTAGAAGTCTCCAGTGCTTTCTCTCAAACCATTTTCTAGTACTTTTTGAAGTGTGTTTTGGGTCATTGTCCTGCTGGAAGACCCATGACCTCTGAGGGAGACCCAGCTTTCTCACACTGGGCCCGACATTATGCTGCAAAATTAGTTGGTAGTCTTCAGACTTCATAATGCCATGCACACGGTCAAGCAGTCCAGTGCCAGAGGCAGCAAAGCAACCCCAAAACATCAGGGAACCTCTGCCATGTTTGACTGTAGGGACCGTGTTCTTTTCTTTGAATGCCTCTTTTTTTCTCCTGTAAACTCTATGTTGATGCCTTTGCCCAAAAAGAAAGAACATTCTTCCAAAACGTTTTAGGCTTTCTCAGGTACGTTTTGGCAAACTCCAGCCTGGCTTTTTTATGTCTCGGGGTAAGAAATGGGGTCTTCCTGGGTCTCCTACCATACAGTCCTTTTTCATTCAGACGCTGACAGATAGTACGGGTTGACACTGTTGCACCCTCAGACTGCAGGGCAGCTTGAACTTGTTTGGATGTTAGTCGAGGTTCTTTATCCACCATCCGCACAATCTTGCGTTGAAATCTCTTGTCAATTTTTCTTTTCCGTCCACATCTAGGGAGATTAGCCACAGTGCCATGGGCTTTAATCTTCTTGATGACACTGCACACGGTAGACACAGGAACATTCAGGTATTTGGAGATGGACTTGTAGACTTGAGATTGCTCATGCTTCCTCACAATTTGGTTTCTCAAGTCCTCAGACAGTTCTTTGGTCTTCTTTCTTTTCTCCATGCTCAATGTGGTACACACAAGGACACAGGACAGAGGTTGAGTCAACTTTAATCCATGTCAACTGGCTGCAAGTGTGATTTAGTTATTGCCAACAGCTGTTAGGTGCCACAGG
The DNA here is from genome assembly GCA_033576535.1 of Allobates femoralis. NCBI lineage: Eukaryota > Metazoa > Chordata > Amphibia > Anura > Aromobatidae > Allobates > Allobates femoralis. The sequence continues at coordinate 535,885,994 of JARQOC010000004.1, read as the reverse complement.
TAAGTTACAGGTGCTGTTAATTACACAAATTAGAAAAGCATCACATGATTTTTCTAACAGTGCCAATACTTTTGTCCACCCCCTCTTTTATGTTTGGTGTGGAATTATATCCAATTTGGCTTTACGTCAATTCTTTTTGTGTTTTTTTAATTGAAGACAAATTAAATGAAGATGATAATACCAAAGAATTTGTGATTGCAATCATTTTCAGGAAGAAACTTAGTATTATCTGACAGAATTGCAGGGGTGTCAATACTTTTGGCCAACACTGTATATATACAGGAAGGGGCCCATATATATATGTGCCCTATCCTGGCTGGGCCCTTCTCATATATATGGATATATATTTGTCTCCCATCTTGGCTGGGTCCCTGCCTCATCATATATGAGCCCCTTCCTGTATATATATATATATCCCCCACCTCATATATATGTCCCTCCTCCTGGTCCCAGTTCAGCATAAAAAAAAACACTCTACTCACCTCACTGATGATCCAGCAGAGTCCAGGGCTAGAGATTCACAGTGACAGAGCTGCTGGCGCAGAGTGCGCACACAGCAAAGTACTGGAGCAATGACATCATTGCCCTGGAACTCCGACCTCCTGTGCACGCGCAGCCACGCCACTAGCATCACTGTGCATAGGAGGCAGCGGTACACAGCAGGGAGATTGCGTCTCCCTGCTGTGTACTATTAAGCCTCAGAGACTAATCTGTGCATGCTGGATATGCTTAGTAGCGGGGGCTCTGGTGGGTGTTCCACGGGCCCACTCTGTGCGGTCTGGAGGGGGTAGGGGTGGGGCAAAAGGGGCAGGGCTACTGTGACCTGGGGCCCTCCGGAGGATCTCCCGAGGCCCCGGTGGCCCAGTCCGACCCTGATCAAATCTGTAATGAGAAAACACAAATAGTTTTCCTATGTGACTCAAAATATATATTTCATGTTCTGTTCTGCTAAACACGACTAATACTAATGCTCAAACTGAAAGTTCTTTAGCTCTTAGATAAGGAAGGATGTAACAACCACAAATAGAAAATGTCAGAATCGTGTATTGGGCAACAGCAAATGTATTTGGTACTCATTTCCTTCCATGGCATTGCTTGCACTGATAAAATATGTAATCTACACTTTGCTGCAAGTATTTTACTTTCTGTAATTGCATTTAACATATTCAGCTAAACACTTTCATATCTACTATGCAATAACACCTTTCTAAATGTAAAAGTAATAAATTGTAAATTTACAGTCAATTAATGTCTTTTATTTAAAATGTTATATTATTCAAATTAGAAAATCTCGAAAATTATTAATAACGGCTGCTGTGAAAAATGCAGATTGTATGTGCATACTGTTAACAATTAAGAAAAAAAAATGGATGAAATTAAATATTTTTTTATATACGACTGTGTGAACTTAACCATACAAACATACAGTGAAATAAGTATTGAACACATCAATAATTTTCTAAGTCAACATATTTCTAAAGGTGATATTGATATGAGTTTCTCACCAGATGTTGGTAACAACCCATCGAATCCACACAGCCAGAGAAATGGAATCAAAGATATCCATACATTTTGTGATGTATAAAAATGAAAAATGACACAGGGAAAAAGTATTAGGATATGTGCTCACAATACAGAGGCACTGCCTGTTGGACGCATGTGCCTCCAGACCTGAGGGTACCCGCAGATGAGTGCAGGGAGGCTGCAGACGCCCTGTGCCCCTAATCTGCGGTGCATGCAGGGCAGCTTCTCCCTGCATTCATCCATTGGAGATCGCTCCCAACTGTTAATTTCATGCTGCAGAACTGTGGGAGCGCAGCATTCTGCACCACAGCTAAACTAACGCTGCGGTCGGGAGGAGCATAGTGAGGGTGCTACTGTATAATGCAGCGTTTTGGACCCAGCGGCAATACCCTGCGTCCAAAACGCTGAATTTCCTGATCGCGAGTATGCACGCTTAAAGCATATACACCATTTAAATTTTATTTTATAATAATGTAGAGCAAGTCATTTTAATACATTTTGTAATATGGTTCATTAGAAATTTCTGTCTAGTTACCATTCATAATCCTTCCACAACTTGTCCTCAGTGCACTGTGTGTGAAGCAGATTCTGTGGCAGGGCCGTCTTCACAGTGAATACGGACATGTAATCAGATAATGGAGAGGGGGCGTGGCCTACACTGTGTGCCTGCAGCTCATGAGGAGGCAATGTATCACATTACAGCACAGAGCTGAGCAATATCAGGATGTAAACTCTTTACAAGCTTCACTCTTCTGTCATTTGCCTCCACACAGCAATCTCTGTTAACCCCTTGTCTGCTGGCTGCCCATACAGCTCATTACCAGCCTCCTCTCACACACACTGCTGGCCACTCCCACACAGACAGAAAATCCCAGCTCTTAAAACACCACAGAAAAATGTGTGAAAATCAGTCATATGTCATAAAAAATTGTCTTAGCTGCTATGTGATATGTGACCCATCGTTAACAACCAGTGCAGTATTGTTTTTTGTTTTTTTCAATGAAATGACATGTACACTTTAAGCACATGAAGTAAGAGAGGAGCAAAAAGCCATGGGAAGTCATAACACTAACTTAAATCTATCAGTAATTAGAAAACAATTCTGCCAATTAGTGAAAAATAATATCAGCTGGCTCAAGTCAGGACCTATAGAAAGGTGTCTCATGATGGGTAAAACTGATGAGCAGTCTCAAGACCTTTGCAAACTTATTTTTCCAAAACATACTTAGGTTTACAGAAGAATTTCTAAACTACTGACGGTTCCAGTGAACACTGTGGAGGTCATTATCCGGAAGTGAAAATAACATTATTTCACCATAAACTGGCCACAATCATGTGATCCCCACAAGATATCAGACTGAGGAGTGACAAGATTATCAGAAGAGTTGTCCAAAAACCAAGAACTACCTGTGAAGAACTACAGAAACATCTGACATTACACTGCATTACACATTACACTGCAATGCACTCAACCTCCATGGCTTGTATGCATGTTCACCACACATGACTCCATTGCTAAACAAATCTCATAATGTTTAAATGTGTTTAAAGTTTGCTCAACACTATTTAGATAAGCCTATCAAATGCTGGGAGAATATAGTCTGTTCAAATGAGACTTAAATTCAACTCTTTGAGTGCCATCCTACACATCATGTTTGGAGGCCAAAAGGCACTGTATATCACTCCAAAAACACCATAACAGTGAAGTTTGTTGGTGGGAATATCATGGTGTAGGACTGTTGTTCAGTAGAAGGTACTAGCAAACTTCATACATTTGAAGGAAGCATAAATGTACCAAGAAAATCTAAAAATCTGCCATTTCCAAGATGATGAAGATGAAATGAGGGTGGACATGGCAGCAAGACAATCATCCCAAACACACAGACCTAAAAACTCACTATTGGTTTCAGAGAAACACTGTAAAGCTGCTATCATGGTCCAGCCAATGATCTGACCTTAAAGAGGACCTGTCACCAAACCAGGCATGGTGATCTAATTACAGCACTGGATGCAGCATGTCTGCAGCATCCAGGCAAGGGGTCACCCAGCACTTGAGCAGCCCTGTACCCCGAAATAATACACTTAGAAAATTTACATGCTGCAGCCATTAAGGAGGTGGCTAGGGGCTGGAGCTGAAAGGCAGATTCACACTCCCTGCATGTTTAATCTGCCCACCGCTGCCAATCATTCTCTCCCTCTTCAGCAGCATTAAACATATATATTTTTTTTCAGAATGAAGGGTCTGAATGGGGGGCTTTTTTATGCACCATTACTGTGAGCAATTGGTTTCTCTCCGTCCCCATGGTCTTTTAATCTGTTCTTTTTTTCTTTTGCCCTTTATATATCCTTTTAGGATTTTATATCCTGACAACCCTGCGACCCACAATGTATCTGCTCACGCTGCATTGTTGCGCCCCTTGAAGAAGTGGCCAAGTGGATTTGATCATTATATATGGCGCTTGCCCTGCTATGTATGTACTTATATGATGGAGACCGCATTATGGAAATAATATATAATATGCTGTTACTGTTTACCAAAAGATATTGCATGCAGAGCAACTTGAACAATATGCACATCCACTTTGGTGCTGATCCGGTGACATTGTACACAGTTGCTGCCCCTTTCCTGTGATGTGCCAGTGTTCAAGAGCCATGTAGCTCAAAACGCGTACGGATTGATTCCTGTTATACACACACCACCCCTCTTTATTGCTTTTTTGTCTAAGATGCCCAATTTTTCCTTACTTTTATTTTTAAAGGATTTCCAATAAAGATTTTGTGAATTTTTAATTACTCTGGTATGTTGAACTGGTTCCAACTCTAATTTCCTCAATTACCTTCAGCGTTGTGCAGCGCAGCGGGGACGTTGTGCTCCTCTCGGATTGGAACAGCATCTAAGGGGTGAGCTGAATTTTTTTCATTATTCATTGTTATTTATGAAATATCAGTGGGTGGAAGCCTGCAGCTGTCTGCTTTATCTGCTGAGAATGAAAAATATGGCAAAGCCCTATGTACATTTTTTTTTACACCCCTATGATGGCAGGTTCATTGCCAATGGCAACCAATCACAGATGGTGATACAATGGGTATGGGTGCAACAGTCAATCACAGGTGCTATAACAGAGAGTGGGTGTCTGTGATTGGCTGTTGTAGGCAGAGTGCAGTGAATAATCAGGAAGGTAATGAAAGGCCCGGAAGTACAAACGCGCGGTCCTTGGTAAGTATAATGCTGCTGTTTAATTACTGCTTTGCTTATTTTTTACAGCCCCACAGCCGAACTAGAACTGTAACACAGACTTCTCAGGGAAGTTTGTTTTTAGGATCCATGCCCAAACACTAGATGTTCACCCATCACTACTTACAACGAATAGAGTAGATGACTACACTTTTCCATAATATAGCTAAATAGGTATGCAGACCTATACTGGTAATATGTAGGACTAAAGGAAAGTCTATTGACCTTGTTGGGTAAATAAAAGCCTATGGAAAAAGTGTAAAAATAAACAACCTTTATTATCAAACAAGTAGTAGTGTAATGTCCCAGAATAGGCCATTACAAAATTTTCTGCATTCATAGGAGTCTGTAGAATAATTTATGGTTTAATGTATTGTCTGGGGTCACTGTGTCAAATTAAACGTAAGTTGTTTATGTGTAATACCATTGGAGACCAGCAGGTGGTGGTATAAGTGTTGGTAACTGACTGTATAGGAGGACAACTGATCAATATTCTCTATAGCCTGGTCATTAGGGTAATCAGGGAGACATGACATTTTAGCAGTTGAAACGAGCACAACTCGAAATGATGAGCAGGGTTTCGAGGGTGGCTAATGTGAAGTATCCTGCCAGACAGTCTTTTCAGAGCCAATTGCAGCACAGGCAAACTGCAGTTAAAGATTTGCCATATCAGAAGGCTAGTAAACTTGCCATCCAACCAGAACCTCTCTAGAGTCCAGTGGTGCAGATAAATGCTGAAGTAGATGTGAACAATTTATGTGTTATCCTGTAAATGGTTTGAACTGTTCATACCAAGGTCTGGTCTGACTTTTTCCTACCTACTTCATCAAGACATACCCTGGGAATTGGTCTGGAGCGCCAGGAACCAGTTGGAGCTCCGTGACACCCCAAACAGCACACAAGAGAAAAGCCACATGCTTGCTTGGTACCTACATCAGGGCCTAGGCCTAATAGTGCCTCCTGCACCTACTACCTGAGTGTGATATTTGTTACAGTAGTAGTACTCATAATAATTTGCCAGAAATAAAGTATTGTTCTAATATTGAGCAAGTTGTATAATAGTTTGCAGACACAAAAACAGGAGCTTGGCTGCAAACCACCCTGTATCCAAGCACCAGTCAAAGTTACAACTATTGTCTTAAAAATCTGTAATTATCACAATATGACACAATCTAAAGTCTTTCAATAAGTTTGAAAAAAAAAATATAAAAATAATAAGCACAAATTAATATTTCATGGTTCTGAGTTTAGAATAATTTGGGAACTAGTCTGGAATATGGATTAATTTGGGATCAAAAGCGATTAGCCAATGATGTCTCAGCAGAAATGAAAAAAAGGAAGGAGAACATTCAGTGAAGACATCATCTGCAAGTCACTGGATTCACATAGGATCTTTCACCTACCCTGACTTTAGCTTTGTATTACCCATGGGATAACACTTCTGGAGAATCTTTTCTAAAGGTGCAGATGCAATGGTCAATAATCGCTTATTTCCCAGTTAATAAGCTGTCAAAACAGACTGCAAATCATCTGATGAATAAGCAAAACATTCATACTTTGGGTGAAATGATTTTTAAGCTTACTACAGAATCATCATTTTTAGCAGCAAATCATCCTGTATAAAGAGGATATCTGCTACCAAGGACAATGATATGCCATCTGCACAGGTCGAGCACATTGACGAGTATTCTGAGCATATCGAAGTATGATCAGCCTGTCTAAACAGGCTAATTGACAACCACCAAAGGCTTGCGTGGAGACTTTATTTGTGATGCAACCAACTAATTTATATTGCTGCAGTGTAATGTGGTGAGGGGCAGTAATCGTGATCAAGGTCTACGTTTCTTGTGCCTTGGCATGTCACGTGAAAGAGGGGGTCCTGGTCAGGTGTGTGGAGTGGACATGGCTTTGCAGGCCACATGAAGTCATAGCTTTGGCTGGCCATAACAGACATTAACCAGTACATTACTGTAGAACCACTTTATGGCAACTATATTCAGGAGGTAGCAGGCGCATAACTTTTCATGTTGGGGCCCCATCTTAGTGACTATATGCTGGTATGTGCTGTTAGTCTTTCTGTGCGTGTGGTGTGTATACATGTCCCTGTGTGTGGTGAATATCTCATGTTGGGGCCCCATCTTAGTGACTATATGCTGGTATGTGCTGTTAGTCTTTGGTGGTATCATTAAGTCCCTCTCATTCACAACTGTCAACTGGTCACTGTCACTTTTTCCCCATTATATAGATAGGGGCAAAATTGTTTGGTGAATTGGAATGCGCGGGGTTAAAATTTCACCTCACAATATAGCCTATGACGCTCCTGGGGTCCAGACGTGTGACTGTGCAAAATTTTGTCTCTATAGCTGACAGCTGTCGATTTTCCTCCAACACTTTTCCATTCACGTTTTCCCCATTATGTAGATAGGGGCAAAATTGTTTGGTGAACTGGAACGTGCAGGGTTAAAATTTCGCCTCAAAACATAGCCTATGACGCTCCCGGGGTCCAGACTTGTGACTGTGCAAATTTTTGTAGCTGTAGTTGCGACGGTGTAGATGCCAATCCCGGATATACACACACACATACACACATACACACATACACACATTCAGCTTTATAGATTAGATTGGAATTTATTTCATGGTGGATTGAAATTCTTCTATCCTTATGAGGGGTTCTACAAGGATATATTATATTAACCTTTTATTCCTGTTTAAAGACTCATTTCTAAGTATAACCTATGTGCTCTCCTTACCTCTAGTGATTTCCTTTTCTGTTGTTTTCTTGCATCTGTCCTTATTTCTTTGTAACCTATAGCTATTGGAGATATTTGATTAATCACTACATATAGCTTAATCTCCACCACCTTTTACAAGTCCAATAGTTTTGCATATAATAATACCTGTAATGTTCTGTTAGAATTTTTCTTTCTTATAATTGGCGTCTTCTTCCTGCTGTCAGTGTTTTTTCTCACCTCTTTCTATCTCTCCTCCAGGGTGTGTATAGTGTAAATTAATTTTTCCACCTTAGATTTCCATTTTATACTTTATTATTAATTTCATACCTTTCAAAGCTCTAAAGGCCCCGTCACACTAGGAGACGGGGTTGGGGATGTCGGGGGCGACTGGCAGGTGCGCGCACGATTTTTGCCGCCTGCCAGCGTTGCCGTCCCCCGTTTACATGGGGCGACACCTCAAGCCCCGCGCCGGTGAGCTGTCAGGCGGCATCGCCGCCGAAGTGTCTGTAAACCCTAGTGGCGATGCAGGACAATGGGAGCCTGACAGGTCACCGGCGCCTGGTTACATGGGGCGATGTGTGCACATCGCCCCATGATGGTCGCCTGGTTTCAGAGCACTGCTCTTAAACCAGGCGACCGCCCGGCACCGCCGACATCGCCCCTTTACATGAGGCGACGTAGGGGCGATGTCGCCGCTGATAGGCCACGCCCCCACATCACCTCTGTAATGGCCGGCGATGTCGCCCCGTGTGACGGGGGCTTTAGAGCCAAAATATCTTCTTTTTCTGGTAATGGGGGATTTATTTTCTTTTTTCTAATACTATGAAAAACATATATTTGCTTAGATCTTTCTAGTGTTGCAAATGTGGTATTAAATTAGGAGCCCCATTTGCAACACTAGAAAGATCTAAGCAAATATATGTTTTTCATAGTATTAGAAAAGAGAAAATAAATCCCCCATTACCAGAAAAAGAAGATATTTTGGCTCTAAGAGCTGTGAAAGGTATGAAATTAATAATACAGTATAAAATGGAAATCTAAGGTGGAAAAATGAATGTACACTATACACACCTTGCAGGTGAGATAGAAAGAGGAGAGAAAAAAACCCTGACAGCAGGAAGAAGACGCAAATTATAAGAAAGAAAAATTCTAACAGAACATTACAAGTATTATTATATGCAAAACTATTGGACTTGTAAAAGGTGGTGGAAATTAAGCTATATGTAGGGATTAATCAAATATCTGGATTAGCTATAGGTTACAAAGAAATAAGGACAGACGCAAGAAAACAACTGAAAAGGAAATCACCTAGAGGTAAGGAGAGCACATACTTAGAAATGAGTCTTTAAACAGGAATAAAAGTTTAATATAATATATCCTTGTAGAACCCCTCATAAGGATAGAAGAATTTCAATCCACCATGAAATAAAATCCAACAGAAGAATATAAACCAAGGAACATACCATAGAGAAACATAGAAATCTATACAAAGAGGAATCCACCATACAGAAGAACTTCTACAATTTTAACAATTTTATTTTTATCTTTATAAAAAACATTTTTAATAATATTTTCATCTTTAGAATATGAAATAACACTCTAATAAACATCCGGTTGACGGTTAAACAAGTACAGTGAGTTGACTAATTACTTTGAGAAAAATAGACCATTGACAAAAGGGTATAAGTTTGCGCTGTGCTCCCATAATAATATAATATATATTGTATAATTTTTAAGGGGAATATAGTACTGTAATCCCCCTGTAGCCTTCTAGCAGAAACAAGGTACATCACACACCCTTATACACTAGCTCCAGTGTACAACCCAGCATACATTGTTATTTTTGCATTCACGTTTAGTAAAGATACAGGTTAATAATTTGATACTTCTTGAAGAATCTTTATTTGGTTTGGTTATGACTCTGATTTGTATTTTCAACATTTTTTGGGGATACGTAGCCTTCTATGGAAATTTGGTTTACTAAGGGGAAACAATATGTGTAGGTTTCATAGCATTCATTTATAAAGGTCTCTTTGTCTGGTGATTTTCCATTTTTAATGATTTAGTAACAGACAAAAACTCTGGTGGAAAGTAAAGAATTCAGTTTTTCTAAGTCATTTTTGTTATAGGTTAAATACTTGAGTAGATGATAATAATTTACTTATTTTGTTTTTTTGTTGGTTTCCCGCTGTACTAATGTCCCCCATACTAGGTCTCTGATGAATATGTCCCCAAAACTGGAATATATGTCACCCATTCTGGTATATATGTCCCCTTCCTGGTAAATATGTCCCCATCCTGGTATATATGTAGCCCATTCTGTGCCCTATACTGGTAAATACAGTTAGGGCCAGAAATATTTGGACAGTGACACAATTTTCGCGAGTTGGGCTCTGCATGCCACCACATTGGATTTGAAATGAAACCTCTACAACAGAATTCAAGTGCAGATTGTAACGTTTAATTTGAAGGGTTGAACAAAAATATCTGATAGAAAATGTAGGAATTGTACACATTTCTTTACAAACACTCCACATTTTAGGAGGTCAAAAGTAATTGGACAAATAAACATAACCCAAACAAAATATTTTTATTTTCAATATTTTGTTGCGAATCCTTTGGAGGCAATCACTGCCTTAAGTCTGGAACCCATGGACATCACCAAACGCTGGGTTTCCTCCTTCTTAATGCTTTGCCAGGCCTTTACAGCCGCAGCCTTCAGGTCTTGCTTGTTTGTGGGTCTTTCCGTCTTAAGTCTGGATCTGAGCAAGTGAAATGCATGCTCAATTGGGTTAAGATCTGGTGATTGACTTGGCCATTGCAGAATGTTCCACTTTTTTGCACTCATGAACTCCTGGGTAGCTTTGGCTGTATGCTTGGGGTCATTGTCCATCTGTACTATGAAGCGCCGTCCAATCAACTTTGCAGCATTTGGCTGAATCTGGGCTGAAAGTATATCCCGGTACACTTCAGAATTCATCCGGCTACTCTTGTCTGCTGTTATGTCATCAATAAACACAAGTGACCCAGTGCCATTGAAAGCCATGCATGCCCATGCCATCACGTTGCCTCCACCATGTTTTACAGAGGATGTGTTGTGCCTTGGATCATGTGCCGTTCCCTTTCTTCTCCAAACTTTTTTCTTTCCATCATTCTGGTACAGGTTGATCTTTGTCTCATCTGTCCATAGAATACTTTTCCAGAACTGAGCTGGCTTCTTGAGGTGTTTTTCAGCAAATTTAACTCTGGCCTGTCTATTTTTGGAATTGATGAATGGTTTGCATCTAGATGTGAACCCTTTGTATTTACTGTCATGGAGTCTTCTCTTTACTGTTGACTTAGAGACAGATACACCTACTTCACTGAGAGTGTTCTGGACTTCAGTTGATGTTGTGAACGGGTTCTTCTTCACCAAATAAATTATGCGGCGATCATCCACCACTGTTGTCATCCGTGGACGCCCAGGCCTTTTAGAGTTCCCAAGCTCACCAGTCAATTCCTTTTTCCTCAGAATGTACCCAACTGTTGATTTTGCTACTCCAAGCATGTCTGCTATCTCTCTGATGGATTTTTTCTTTTTTTTCAGCCTCAGGATGTTCTGCTTCACCTCAACTGAGAGTTCCTTTGACCGCATGTTGTCTGGTCACAGCAACAGCTTCCAAATGCAAAACCACACACCTGGAATCCACCCCTGACCTTTTAACTACTTCATTGATTACAGGTTAATGAGGGAGACGCCTTCAGAGTTAATTGCAGCCCTTAGAGTCCATTATCCAATTACTTTTGGTCCCTTGAAAAAGAGGAGGCTATGCATTACAGAGCTATAATTCCTAAACCCTTTCTCCGATTTGGATGTGGAAACTCTCATATTGCAGCTGGGAGTGTGTGCACTTTTAGCCCATATTATATATAGAATTGTATTTCTGAACATGTTTTTGTAAACAGCTAAAATAACAAAACTTGTGTCACTGTCCAAATATTTCTGGCCCTAACTGTATATCCCCCATCCTAGTATGAATGTCCCCCATCCTGAAATATGTGTCCTCATTCAAATCTCATCCTGCTATATATGTTCCCCAACATAGTATATGTGTCCTTCATCCTATTATATATGTTACCAATTCTGGGCTCATCCTGGTATGTATGTCCTCAACCTGGGCCCACCCTGATATGTATGTCCACTATCCTGGTATATATATCCCCATTCTGAAAACCATACTGTATGGTCTATCATAACTTCAGCACCTAGTATACTAAGTGATACATTGCTGGAATCAAGCTCTCTGTCATGATGCTGCTGACAGATTACATAGCAAAACCCTGCTGAAAGATTTCCTTTAAATACTGATATATAGTATTTGCTATTACTACCTTTTGCATTGCAGTTTAGCAAGGTGACAGAAATGTAATAATAAGTACATTCATTACCTGGAATCTGCTTCTAGGAATACACTGTTTAAAAGCAGAATTCCTTGAAAAGCAAAGCAGTAGATAGAAGCTCCTGAGTACTGCAGCTCAAGTCATCAGTGCTTAACAGAGGAGATGGACATTGGCTGGGACATTTCTTAGACCACCAATCATTTATTTATATGTCTAATCATTTGTACTGTATTCATCTATCTGTACAAAGTGTTTTATACTTACGGGACACGTGTTTTGGGGAATTTCTGAATGTCATTGTCAGACATTTCCTGCAAAAAAGAAAAAATACTAAATGTACATTTCAAAGAAATTATGAGCGTTTAATTACTCTACCATCATGTCAAGCTATACCTAGCCTAATAGCTGTAAAACAAGTTTATAGGATTTCGGCTTTCACAGACTAAAGTTACATTCCCACAATTTTTTTTTCTTCATTAAAATTTTATTAAGTTTCAAACAACACGATGTACACAGACCATATGTAAAGGGAAGGAGATGGGATGGAAAGTTCGTAGAGGGAAAGTGGGGGGGGGGGTGATGGTGATCCTGCAGTTAACATATACAGGGATATAGAAATTACACAGCGATGCAAAGCAGCTCCAAGGAAGGGGGCTACTCATCTTTTCAGGATTGGTGCCACAAGGGGTGGGCAGCCCAAATTTTCCAGCTTCCCAGAGTGTCCTGTTTACCTCGAAGGTCTAGGGCTAAATAATATTTGTGTTGAAAGATAGAATTAGTCTTCTCTATTACCTCCCTCAGGGAAGGGGGGAAGTGAGACTTCCACTTAGCTGCTAAACACAATTTAGAAGCTATACTGACTTAGAAACATTAAGTTTATAATATGACATTTTGGGTAGACATTATGTTCGAGAGGGAGAATTCAATGTTAGTGTAGGAGATAATAATATCGTCTGCATAAAGACCAATCACATGATCCAGTGCACCCACCCAGATACCCAAAATCCCCGAGTTGGACCAGATTGAGGCTGCCAAGGGTTCCACAACCAGGACAAATATGGCGGGTGAGAGCAGGCACCCCTGGCGTGTGCCATTGGTGATGGGGAAGCTAGAAGAGAGAAAGCCCGAGGAAAGAACTGTGGCATTAGGGTTACAGTAGAATAAAGTGACAGAACTGCTGATGGAAAGGGTCCAAAGATCTCAAATCTGCCCAGGACCTGCTTTAGATAACCCCAGTGCACCCTGTCAAACGCTTTCTCTGCGTACAAAGACAGGAATGCACTGGGGCCCCGTTGTTTCTGACACTTTAATAGGATCGAACATTCTTCTAGCACCATCCTTGGCTTGTCAGCCCGCCACAAATCCCACCTGGTCAGGGGCCACCAAAAAGGGCAACACTTCCTGTAGCCTAACTGCTAGAAGTTTAGAAAACACTTTAACATTACAATATAATAGCAAGATAGGTCGATAAGTGCCTGGCGATTCTAAAGGTTTCCTGGTTTGGGAATAGTCACAATGGTAGCTTCCAAATTTAATGAGGGAATAGCTTTGGGATGTTGCCAAAATCGGAAGGTTCTAGTGATGTATGGGGCGAGAATGTGGGAGAAGGTATGGTAGTAATCGTTAGGAGGTCCGTCTGGACCAGGAGTAGAGTGACGTTTAGTAATTTTGATTACCCCTGCCACCTTGTCAGCAGTAAACATTAAGGGCCTCCTGCTGGTTCTCTGACAACTGTGGAGTATCTAAATCTTCAAAAAAGAGGTATATCTCTTCCCTGTAGGGCTAGGTTGACCAAAGTGTCCTCTCTAAGGTTATAAAGAGTAATATTGTGCAAAAGGCCCTGCTATCTCAAGTGGGTTTCTAACCGCCCTCCCTTTAGAATTGACCATCACCTCTATGGAACGCTTGGTATCCCTTTTCTTAATTCTTCTAGTAAGAATAGGACTGGCTCTATTTCTGGCAGCATAATAAAAGGTTCTGAAGGCGTCTGAGAGAACGCTCATGCTAGGCAAGTAAGTGTGCTTGAAGATGAAACCGAACTTGCATAGTTTGTTGGAAGCCGTGTGGGGTAGGGTTCAGTTTATTTACCATCTCTAAGCTGAGAGAGTAGGGAGGCTCTAAGTTGGTCCCTATCTTTTTTAATTTGGGAGGCGCTCCAACACCTTCACCTCCAAACTCACTGGAACGCAGTCTGACCACGTGATCAGTCCCACTTCCGCAGAGACACAGGCCGATAGTGTGTCTTCATTTACAAGAAAATAATCAATTCTAGAATAAGACCTGTGTCTGTGCGAGAAGAAAGAGTAATAATTTTCCTGTGCATGATGGTCCCAACTTCCGTCTCCCATGCAAAGCTCGAGCTGAGCAGTTCAATTTCTGTGACATAATAGAGTTAAAGTCTCCAAACACCATTTTCATCACGCGGGCCACTTCTGAGACCCTGTTGAGGAAGCATCTAAGATATTTCACTTAAGAACAATTGGGCTTATAAACATTTGCAACGGTTACCACAACACCTAAGAACGAACCTATCAGTATAATGTATCGACTAGAGGGGTCTATAATAGAGCTAATCAGTTGGAAAGAGACAAAGTTCTTTATCATAATATAGACTCCTGCCCTCTTGGAGGTAAAATCAACAAAAAAGCAGTTAAGGAAAGGTGATGGTGCAGTCTGTGATTGTCATCCTGTAGTAAATGTGTCTCTTGGGGCCACGTCACACACACAGATATTTGTGCAGATATTGTTCACAGATCTCTGGTTGCAGTGAAATCATGGACACATGGTTCCATTTTGTGGCTGTGTATAAATGGTACAATGTGTCCATGATTTCACTGCAACCAGAGATCTGTGAACAATATCTGCACAAATATCTGTGTGTGTGACGTGGCCCTTGGAGACATATCACATCCGCCCTGGATTTACACACCTCCTTCCAGAATAACGCACATTTTGCCAAGCAGTTTAACTCTCGTACATTAAAGGAAATAAATTTCACTCATGGTAAAAATGTCCAGACACTATAAACAGTTCTATAGAACTTAGTTTAGCAGGACCGGGTGGGAGAAAGGTGGGGGAAAGGGTGAAAGGAGAACACACATAACCAAGCCAAACATGTATGTAAACTGGGTAATCCGGCATAATCCCACCAGGGGGCAAACTGTTCCAGCACATCTGTACCTGGAGATAAGACATAAGGTCCAGGTGTTAATGTGTGGTGAGACTAGACAATCCATAGGCTAAATCCTGAGCACAAAAATAAACAACCGTTGCTGTGTACAAATGGAACAATGTGTCCATGATTTCACTGCAACCAGTAAGTTGCAAGTGAAATTGCATGCAATGTTGCGACATGTAAAGGTACCCTAACTCTTTGTTTTTAAAGCTGAATAAAGACACCAAAACATCTCTGGCGAGAGATTGGTTGATGTAGGCTGGCTTGGGCAGTCTGTAGAGCTTTTCAATCCCCATCTCACACATGGGAGTATCTGGCAGCACTTGTTGGAAAAAGTCTGTGGCTTTAGCTGACAGTTCTGGACCCTCCACTGCCTCAGAGATGCCCCTCACCCTGATATTGCAACGCTTCATTTTAACTTCTATATATCATAACTTGTAGTTTATCTAGTGTAAGCCTTTCTCCATTACTACGTAGTCATCAGCCAGATTGTTGTGGGCAGTGCCGTTCTCCGCCATTTTCTCCTCTATGTGCAAGGTGCGCTCTTCCAGTGAAGCCAGCTCGCCCATCAGCTCCCCTATCAGACTTCTGAGGTCCTCCAGCAAAGAACGCCTCAAAGAACCCAAAAGAATCCACAGAAGACGCTTGGTAATCCAGACTTCCTCATCCTCCTGCTCCGATCCCGCTGCTGAGCTCCAGAATGCATGTGAGCAGGCTCCAGGGGACTCTGGTGCTGGGCGAGCTCCGGGTGCTGCTCCACAGCAATAAAGTCCATGACTTTCTGAGCCTCCCTGCGTCTCTTGGCGGGACCCCTCGACATGTTAGGCCACGTGCACACGTTGAGTATTTGATGAGTTTTTTACCTCAGGATTTGTAGCCAAAGCCAGGAGTGGATGATTAAATACAGAAGTGGTGCAGGTGTTTGTATTAGACTTTGCCTCTGATTGCTCCTCTCCTGGTTTTGTACAAATCCTGAGGTAAAAAACTCATCAAATACTGAACGTGTGCACGTGACCTTAGCGGTGCTGACCGACTTCCTGACGTCCAGGGTATAACTTTACCTCCGGTTATATGCCGCTAGTAGCCGGTATCAGGGTTTGCCCACGGAATCTCTCAGCTCAAGCTGTTGACATTATTAGCTTCCAGGCCATGCCCACCACAATGAACTTTTGATGTTGCAGATTTTTCTTCATTTTTTTACATTTTACCTGCAGTTTTTCATTGAATGTTTAGTATGTTTTATTACATGTATTTTTCTTGTGTTTTTGACACTGCTGTTTTTGTATCTTTTGGTATGTCATACTTTGAATAAAGCTGCTTTGTTTTTGATACTTCCTAGTATTTTGGTTTGACAAAACTTTATTTGTACAGTCATGTGTGGATTTACTTGCGCTTTAGTGCTTTTCTGCAGTGAATAATATTTAGGCTGTGCACCCATGATGGGGGAAATACACAGAAAAAAACACAGAAAACCTCCTCCCAAGAAAGTAAAAGAAAAAAAGCCACCCCTAGGATTTGCTGCATATTTGTTTGCACCAAAAACCAACGTAACTGGACATAACCTAAGATTAGCATACATTTTCATAAAAGCAACACCTGAGCCCAAAAACGCAGCAAAACCTGTGGTGTTGACATTTTGTGCAATGAAATTAAACCAATGTGTGTGGACAGCTTATCCCAGAATCCCATACCGTATATACTCGTGTATAAGCCGACCCGTGTATAAGCCGACCCCCCCTACTTTTGCCCCCAAAACCTGGGAAAACCTATTGACTCGTGTATAAGCCGAGGGTGGACCCCAGCACAAGTATACAGCCCCCAGCAGTGTGGTATACAGCAGCCTCCCCAGTGGTAGTATACAGCAGCAGCCCCAGTGGTAGTATACAGCAGCCCCAGAGGTAGTATACAGCAGCCCCAGTGGTAGTATACAGCAGCCCCAGAGGTATATACAGCAGCCCCAGTGGTAGTATACAGCAGCAGCCCCAGTGGTATATACATCCGCAGCCCTAGAGGTATATACAGCAGCCCCAGTGGTATATATAGCAGCAGCCCCAGTGGTAGTATACAGCAGCAGCCCCAGAGGTATATACAGCAGCCCCAGTGGTAGTATACAGCAGCAGCCCCAGTGGTAGTATACAGCAGCAGCCCCAGTGGTAGTATACAGCATCCCCAGTGGTAGTATACAGCATTCCCAGTGGTAGTATACAGCAGCCCCAGTGGTAGTATACAGCAGCCCCAGTGGTAGTATACAGCGGCCCCAGTGGTAGTATACAGCAGCCCCAGAGGTATATACAGCAGCCCCCACCCATCAGTATACAGGGCCCCCCCCCCCCTTGTGCATCAATCCTGTAAAGGAAGAGATTAGTATACTTATCCCTGCCGCTGTCACTGTCCCGCCGCCGCCATCGCGCTTCTCCGTCTTCATCCAGCGTCTTCCGGCTTCCTCTTCTGGCGCGCAGACAATGCCTGCGCCGACCAGAGGAAGCCGGAAGAAGACGGATGAAGCCGGAGGAGCGCGATGGCGGCGGCGGGACAGCGGCAGGGATAAGTATACTAATCTCTTCCTTTACAGGATTGATGCACAAGGTGGGGGGCCCTGTATACTGATGGGGGGGCACTGTATACTGTATACATTGTATACAGTATACAGTGACTCGCGTATAAGCCTAGGCGGGGACTTTTCAGCCCAATTTTTGGGCTGAAAAACTCGGCTTATACGCAAGTATATACGGTACATTTTGCTGGGAAACAAAAATGGAGGTAAAGATTAAGGCTAGGGTCACACTTGCGTTTTTTACAAGCGTTTTTGGAGACCTGCGTTTTCAAAAACGCATGTAAAAACGCACCCATAGGCCCCCATGTTAAAAAACGCATGCCCTAATAGCAAAAACGCATGTGTGACAGTACCATGTGTTTTTGGTGCATTTCCAAAAACGCATGCGTTTTTTAACATGGGACCCTGTGGGAAACGCATGCAAAAACGCATGTACAATTAGTACCATCCAAAAACGCATGCGTTTTCCATAGGAGCCCATGTTAAAAAAACGCATGCGTTTTTTTAACATGGGCTCCTATGGAAAACGCATGCGTTTTTGAATGGCACTAAATGGTACTAAGTGTATATGCGTTTTTGCATGCGTTTTCCATAGGGGCCCATGTTAAAAAACGCATGCATTTTCTACAAAAATGCATGCGTTTTTCAAAGCGCACCAAAAAATAGTGCATGCACTATTTTTTGGTGCGGATTTAAAAACGCAGCCAAAAACGCAGGGAGCCATCACACACCTTAAAAAACTCATGATGACATGAAAAAACGCATGAAAAAACGCATGAGTTTTTTAAAATCACTAAAAAAACTCATGTCAAGTGTGACCCCAGCCTAACATAGATTTACATAAAACCATGGCAAAACCTGAGACTAAAAATGCAGCAAAAATGCCCTGTGTGAACATAGCCTTACAGTTTCTTCATGTTGTAGCACACATAAATAGGGATGGGCAAACTTGTGGTTTTTACCAGGGTTCATGACCGGGGTTGCCGTGTTCAAGAAAGTTATTGGTTAATTACCCAAGTGATTATACCTACTGGGTCTGCGTTATCCCATTCAGCTGTGCCGCGGCGCTGTGTCACTTCCGAGTTTCTGAGCTGAATAGTCACGTGAGTTGTTCCAATAGCCAATCACATATGCCTAGAAGACAAGGGGCGGCCTGGAAGTGACGCAGCAACGAGTCACACCAGGAAGACGTGTGGACCCAGTAAATATAATAACGGAATTAACTATTGCATTACTTTACCCCAGCAACCCTGGTCACGAACCCGGACAGTTCACCCATCCCTACACATAAACAGATTTTTAGGCTGGGGTTAGACTAGCCTATGGCATCCGATGCGAGAACGTGTGCAGAGTGCAGTGCAATGTTCACTTATACCCATAGACTTGTAGAGGTGCGAGTGATCCAAGACTCTGAGAAAATCGCAGCATGCTGCAAATTTTTGCATCTTTGTCACAATTGTATGTAATGGAGAAGGTAATTGTTTGGAAGGTTTTACTCTTAGCATCTGAAAGGGCATAAAGGGGTGCTCCAGCACCTAAAATGTCCTTTCTAAATATTTATCCTTACACCCTAAACATTTTTTAAATACTCTTTATTACACAATGTCCTAGACTTCTCCCTACAGAGCTATTCCCTAAATATGTTTTTTTCTTTTATGTTTTAATTTAAGAGTAATCTCAAACGTGACATCACAGGAGGCTGAGGCTTCACTAAGGCCCGGTCCACATCACATTAGGGATTTCCATCCCAGCGGCTGCGCTCGTAATCAGCGTTAACACAATGTAACGCTTGCGTTAACGCTGCCATAGAGATGTATTGGTGAACGCATTCAAACGCAAACCAAAATGTGTTTGTGTTTGAAAGTATGCGTTTTTTCAACGCACAGGTTAACACTGCGCTCCGCTTTAACCTGTGCATTGAAAATAAACGCATACTATCAAACGCAACCATATTTTGACTTGCATTTGGATGCATTTGGATGCGTACGGCAATGCATGTCTATGGCAAGCGTTACCTTGCATTAACACTGATGACAAGCGCAGCCACCAGGACAGAAAGCCTGAAAATGATGTGGACCTGGCCTAACTTAAAGAAAATGTCATTGGTGCACAGATAGAGGTACTGAGTGACATCAGCAGTGCTGCACAGCTTCTAGAACTGTCCTCAATAAATGGTCATCAAGGGGTGATGCTATTGTCACTCACTATTTCTAACACCATCCCCTGCTGACAATTTGTTTCAGAGCGATGGGTGGCTATCGTAGGAGGATATATAACACCTTCAACATAACAATTACTTTAATCAGGCTGACACGGCCATAGCCAAAAAGGGCAGCTTCTCCCATCTCTTTATCTTAGGCTAGGGTCACACTTGCATTTTTTTCATACTTTTCTGGAGACCTGTGTTTTTAAAAAAGCATGTAAAAACGCACCCATAGGCCCCATGCAAAAAAACACATGCACTAATAGCAAAAACGCATGCCTTAACAGCAAAAACGCATGTCTAAAGTTTTTGGCATGAGTTTTTGCACTTATGTGAGTAGCTGCCTTCAAAAACACATGCAAAAACGCATGGTACATTAGTACCATTTAGAACCATCCAAAAACGCATGCGTTTTCCATAGGGGCCCATGTTAAGAAACGCATGCATTTTCTAAAAAACGCATGCATTTTTAAAACAGCACCAAAAAATAGTTCATAGTAGAAAAAGAATTGACAAATATAATAGCAGCACACCACCACAGAATTATGATCAAATGAAAAAAGCTTTATTTAGAACGGAACAATCATCTAAAAACATTTAAAACACGTATCGGACCTCAGTCCGCAAGAAAATAGAGCTCCAAAAAATACAATATTATATCCACATAACCGGTCATGAATGCAACATGAGTAAATAATCAAATCAACACAGATTGTGTGGTCACCCAATATTTCTCTTAGGTTCAATGCATATAATTGGAGAATTAACCACAACACGCTGTCAAAGATTATACAGGAATCAGAAACTCAATAATCAATGCATTGCTGTCAAATCACAGCAGCCTGTTATGTATCCCTGAAGTAGGGAGTAACCCTATATCCAAACTCCTATATGGAGTAATAAAAGCCGAGGCACACAGCTGCTTATGTGAAGGACACCGTGCAATTCAAAGCACGGAGGGCAGAATGCAAATAAACAGATGGATATCTCTCACCAATAAGCCCATTTGTCCTGAGCGCTGTGTGTCAGGGAATAAAAAGTCCTCCAGAGCCGATGTAATGCTGGAGAGTTGCAGGGGGGTCCCGAGTTCAGGGAATATATGATATGTTGTAAGGAGCGAGTGGCCTAGTGCCCACGCGTATCGCCGCTATACAACATATCATATATTCCCTGAACTCGGGACCCCCCTGCAACTCTCCAGCATTACATCGGCTCTGGAGGACTTTTTATTCCCTGACACACAGCGCTCAGGACAAATGGGCTTATTGGTGAGAGATATCCATCTGTTTATTTGCATTCTGCCCTCCGTGCTTTGAATTGCACGGTGTCCTTCACATAAGCAGCTGTGTGCCTCGGCTTTTATTACTCCATATAGGAGTTTGGATATAGGGTTACTCCCTACTTCAGGGATACATAACAGGCTGCTGTGATTTGACAGCAATGCATTGATTATTGAGTTTCTGATTCCTGTATAATCTTTGACAGCGTGTTGTGGTTAATTCTCCAATTATATGCATTGAACCTAAGAGAAATATTGGGTGACCACACAATCTGTGTTGATTTGATTATTTACTCATGTTGCATTCATGACCGGTTATGTGGATATAATATTGTATTTTTTGGAGCTCTATTTTCTTGCGGACTGAGGTCCGATACGTGTTTTAAATGTTTTTAGATGATTGTTCCGTTCTAAATAAAGCTTTTTTCATTTGATCATAATTCTGTGGTGGTGTGCTGCTATTATATTTGTCAATTCTTTTTCTACTATTAATTCCCTTTTGTTGACAAAGCAGCACCTCCAACCCTTATTGGGCTACTTATCTTATGGTGGTGCACCTCATTGTTTGTTTCCAAAAAATAGTTCATGAACTTTTTTTGGGTGCTGATTTAAAAACGCATGCAAAAACGCAGGGTGCCATCAGACACCTTAAAAAACGCATGCTGAAATGAAAAAACGCATGCAGAAACGCATGCTTTTTTTTAAGGCACTAAAAAAACTCATTCCAAGTGTGACCCTAGCCTTATTTGGAACAAATGATAGGAGAGGTAGAATATTTAGGTCGTAAAAGTCTCCTAGGTTCCGAGGAAACTGTATCGCCAGATAGAGAAATTGAGTCACCCACTTTAGTGGCAGCAGAGACATCTGTTTGGTGCAGTAGCATATATACTGAGGGGGCTGAGGGGGTCGTTGCCCCGGGCCCATCAAATGAAGGAGCTCACCCGAGGCCACGGCAATTTCTATCATTTGGCAGAAGTGACATGATGCTCAGAGGTGTCAGAAACAGGAATACATGCACTCCCATCTGATGGAGACTCTGTGCATGGCACAACGGCCCATCGCAGAGTCTCAGTATAATGTACAGTGTATGGCTAGGGTCACACTTGGCTGCATTTTTTAAGGTTGTTTTTGACAGGATAGGGTCAAACTTGCGTTGTGGATGTGTTTTTTCCCATGAGCTTTTCACACTTGTATTTTGTGAAAAACGCATGCAAAAACTCATCCATAGGCCCCAATACAAAAAAACGCATGCCCCAATGCCAAAAAAGCATGGCTAAAGTGCCATGAGTTTTTGGCTCAGCACTAAAAAATGCATCATGATGAGTTTTTTGGTGCTTTTTCAAAAAACGCATGAATTTTTGTAACATGGGCCCTATGGGAATCGCATGCGAATCCGCATGGCACTAAATGGTACCATGAGTTTTCACATGAGTTTTTTAAGACTGTCAAAAACAACCTTAAAAAATGCAGCCAAGTGTGACCCTAGCCACAGCCTGCGTTTTTGGCCTGCGTTTTTGCTGTTAGGTCTGGAGAAGTCTTAAAAAACTCATGCGAAAACTCATGGTACCATTTAGTACCATGCAGATTCGCATGTGATTCCCATAGGTCCCCATGTTAACTAACCAGATCAATCTTTTTTTACTGCACCCACTGCAGTCTCATCATTGCAGTCACAATTGAGTGCAGCATCAGTTTTTGGCATCAGGTTTTGGACTTAGAAAAAAAAGCGCACAAAATGATGCAAAACCTGATCCAAGGCTCAAGTGTGATCCTAGCCTAAGGCTAGGGTTACACTTGCAGTTTTTTCATGCTTTTTTGGAGACCTATGTTTTTAAAAACGCACCCATAGGCCCCCATGCAAAAAACGCATGCCCCAATAGCAAAAACGCGTGCCTAAAGTGCTATGCGTTTCTGGCATGCGTTTTTGCACTTATGTGAGTAGCTGCCATCAAAAACCTTAGTACCATATAGTACCATCCAAAAACGCATGCATTTTCCATAGGGGCCCATGTTAAAAAAACGCACGCGTTTTCTAAAAAACGCACGCGTTTTTAATACAGCACCAAAAAAAAGTTCATGAACTTTTTTTGGGTGCTGATTCAAAAATGCATGTAAAAACGCAAGGGTGGCTTAAGGCACCTAAAAAAACGCATGCAGAAATGAAAAAAGCATGCAGAAAGCATGCTTATTTTTAAGACAGCAAAATAAGCATGCCAAGTGTGACCCTAGCCTAAGTTGGAGCTAAACTGATCATCTTCTTACAGGGTGGTCCAGGGTTCTACTTCTTCCCTGCCCTGGAGGCTACTGTGTATATATATAGTGGTTGCCCTTACTGTTTTTCTGAAACATTACCCTATGGATGCAGAAGCGTTGGAGCCAAGTGGGACTACATGAGTTTACAGGAAGTCACCGTGATGTAGGACAGAGACTGAGAGAGTGTAGAGGTAGCAGGAGCAGTCTGTACTAAATTCTGTTGAAGTAACTATCCCAAAGAAAGTAATGTTTAAGCTGAATGCCTGTGTTTCATGAGACTGTTTGAGTAAAGAACTGTTGCAAGGTATCATGGAATCCGTGTCTTCTTTGGCCTTCACCAAGGGCAATTGTGGACTGAACTGTTGCACTGGGGAGCTTGTCGAGGTGAGAGTTGATATTCCAGGGCTACTCCGCAACCAAGGCTCTGCCTCACTGATGACTACCAAAGCCCCTCACCGGCCCCTCAACTGTGACAGTGCTGAGGTTAGCTCCACCCTATGCGCACACTCTGATTTGTCCACCCATGTTGGACTTCCTCTGTGTCCTAGTTCCCTCTTGGTTGTGCTAAGACAGTGCTTGGTCCAGAATTTATTTGTCATCATAACCACGTTGTTTGAGAAATTGCTATCCATCAAACTTCTGTAAGGGCTACTGGAATTATTATTATGTTTAATAAATTAAAGCGTAGTTTCTGTGGGAGTTGGGTGAATGTGAAAGGAGAGGGAAAGCAAATAGGGGAAATGGAAGTGATGCTAGGGGCCATATTACTATACTGCATAATGTTCTGAGAACATATGCAATCTCATGTTTTATTTGCTGTCCAGTGAGGGTGAAGATAGAGAAGTGGGGGCTTATTATATTTAAAGCTAGGGACTTATCATAAGCCCCAGCCTGTTAGTATAACAAGTCCCCATTTACTAACCATGGCATGAGCTGCTCTTTAATTAAATGGTTTGTTTGGTCTAAGGCTGGGGTCACAGTAGAATTTTTCACATGCGTTTTTGGAGACCTGCGTTTTCAAAAACGCATGTAAAAAATGCACCCATAGGCCCCCATGTTAAAAAAACGCATGCCCTAATAGCCAAAAAGCATGTGTGAAAGTCCCATGCGTTTTTTAATATGGGGCCTTATGGGAAACGCATGCAAAAACGCATGTACAATTAGTGCCATTCAAAAACGCATGCGTTTCCCATAGGAGCCCATGTTAAAAGAACACATGCGTTTTAGAAAACGCATGCGTTTTTTTAACATGGGCTCCTATGGGAAACGCATGCGTTTTAGAATGGCACTAAAAGGTACTAATTGTACATGCGTTTTTGCATGCGTTTTCCATAGGGGCCCATGTTATAAAAACGCATGCGTTTTTCAAAACGCACAAAAAAATAGTACATGCACTATTTTTAGGTGCAGATTCCAAAACGCAGCCAAAAACGCAGGGAGCCATCACACACCTTACAAAACTCATGATGACATGAAAAACGCATGTAAAAAAGCATGCGTTTTTAAAAGGCACTAAAAAAATGCATGTCAACTGTGACCACAGCCTAAATCTACAAGTCTGCAGTCACTATATACTGTATATATCACTCTATGTGACTGCAGACTTGTGAAAGTTCACATTGCATGGACTGTGTGCTGTGAAAATTCTCTGGGCACCCCCTAGAGACATGTTGCCCACATCTATTATTAAGATTAACCTTTTGTTCATCCCTGCGGCAGCAAGGATGAACAATGCATATGGTAACCGGATTGCTCCGGATTACAAATCTTGAGCAATCCGGTTACCGCATGCGGAGATAAAGACACATTTTTTAGCAAAAATGTGTCTGAAGGCACTTGCGATTACTGCAATTTGCCTTCCTAATGTGACCCTAGCCTAACTTTGTTTTTCTAAGTCCAAAAACTGATGCTAAAAACGGATCCTGGCATCAATTGGGACTGCATTGTTAACAAAAGCTATTTGTTTTTTTACTGGACCCAAAAGACACCTCAAGCAACGTTTTTGGGTGCACTAAAAAAGCAGATTCTTTTTTTAACATAGGGCCCTATGGGAAAACGGATCTGTTTTTTTGGTGCAGTAAAAAAACGGATCCGTCTTTGCTAGCATTTTTTGGCAAAAAAAAGTCCAAAAGATGCATAGCTGCACAGGAGGCTCAAAAAACAGACAAAATAAACGGATTTGTTATTGAAACCAGTGGAAAAAACTGATTGGCATGTGTGACCCTAGCCAATGACGTTACGTGACTGCAAGTGTGCGATATATAAACTCCTGGCCACATTCTCACTAGATGACTACAGCTGTGTTCAATTCAAGTGCACTGAGAGAGGCTGGATAAAGCCTGCTCAGAATGTGCCACAGTTATGTGACAATTTTTCTCAGCTCTGAAAATCCTGACAGCACATAGTTCGTGTGATGTGAGGAATCACAAGTCTGCAGTCACATGGAGTGATACATGGTGGGACTCATCGAGTGACTGCAGCAATGTGGTTTTAGACCAAACAACCCTTTTAATAATTTTATAATAAGCAGTTTATTATTTGAATACATTTATGAAAGGGGTTATCTGAATTTGGGATAAAAATCTGCAGCCGTTATGTTTGCTGACTACCAAACCATGACAAGGTGCAGAATGTCTGCTGTCATGAATCTCCAATCTCAGCAGTGTAATCAGTATATATGCTATTTGTACGTGTCAACTAACATCACAGCAAAAAGGCAGACATATTTACCAGCAACAGGTACCAATACCTAGAGTACTACAGGATGCAGCAGATCCATTCTAAAGTCAGAGGTAGCAGAGGTGCAAATACTGATAAAACAACCACTCTCAGGGGTGAGGTGGTTGCCTAGTTTTGCAAATATACCTGGATAAGTGTGTGTGCATTACACATGTTTGTACAACTTGCTTCCTATAGAAACATCTGTGTACATTTATAAAACTATGGAACCACCCCTCGATGAATAGATGTGAGTGGTTGTTTCATCTGTATTTTACATCTGTTCTACCTCTTTCTGTATCACTAGGCTGTTGCATCCTGTAGTGTATTGGTATTGTGACTAGGTGTTTGAAAATGTGACTTCTTTTTTTGCATGATGTTTTCTGCATTGTATGGCTGGGGTCACATTTGCGTTTAAAAATTCAGATCCTGATCTGGTTTTGAGCTGTTAAAAAGGAACCACAGCCCATAGGAGCCCATTATGTAAACCGGATTGCACTACATGCAATCCGGTTACCACACCTGGATTTGCAGCCTGCGTGAAAAATCCTGCAGGCTGCAGTTTTTGGAGCGGTTTGCAATCCGCAGCGGGATTGCTATAATGGGCTCCTATAGGAGCCCATCCAGCTAACGCAAGGCACATGTGAATGCCTGTGGCAGCTGTACGCTTTGTTCATCCCTGCTGCAGCAGGGATGAACAAAGGGTTAATCTTAATAATAGATGTGGGCAACATGTCTCTAGGGGGTGCCCACCATCCCTAGAGACATGCTGTCCACACAGGTCGGCATCTGAGTGGTTAATATGTGGAATTATAGTGTTGCCGGCTATTGTTGCCACTTACAATTTTATGAATGAAACCGGCGGCTCCTCGCTGTGGAGGAGATACAGTACGTAAAGTACGTACTGTACATGCCGCTATCCAGGGTAACATTAGGTCTATGGGCAGCGCACCACCATAGACCTAATGTTAAAGCTTTCAGGACCATGGATAGCGGCAGATACAGTACGAAGATTACGTACTGTATCTCCTCCACACTGAGGAGCCGCCGGTTTCATTCATAAAATTGTAAATGCCGACAATAGCTGGCAAGACTATAGTTCCACATATTAACCCCTCACATGCCCACCTGTGTGGCCAGCATGTCTCTAGGGATGGTGGGCACTCCCTAGAGACATGTTGCCCACATCTATTATTAAGAATAACCCTTTGTTCATCCCTGCGGCAGCAGGGATGAAGAAAGCATACGGTAACTGGATTGCTCCGGATTACACATCCTGAGCAATCTGGGTTACCGCATGCGGAGATAAAGACACACTTTTTGACAAAAATGTGTCTGAAGACACTTGCGATTACCGCATCCAGATCTGGATGCGGTAACCGCAATTTGCCTTCCTAATGTGACCCTAGCCTATGTCATAGAATCCCAGCTGCTAACCAATGGCTACTGACACACTTTTATCAGATAGACCAGTATGAGTGCTGCAGCCCACCAGAAGCCACTGATAGGCTGCAACACTCATCTGACAACAATGTCATGCGTGTCTTGGCTGACACATTGTTGACGTAGCTGGAGCAGTGCAGTCTGGGAGGTATATGACTCACTGTCAGCCCGTGGACTCCGGTTTAGACAGGCTGTAGCTCCTTCCTCCTTGTCACGGGTGGGCCGCGCCTGCCGGTAGTGGGGCCCGGTTGAGTGCAGATCAAAAGTGAAGACGTCTTGCAGAAACAGATTAAAAGGGGTTTAATTTATTTGTGACGCCACCTATGAGTAGTTTCGGTAATCGTTACCGACGCTGCGGAACCTCCGGGGGATGGACAGCAGCAAGATGGAACGCTCCCCACAGGCTGAGCGATGATCCCCGGAGGCTGGAGCTGCTTAAGATGTTGTGCGGCAGCTGCGGTTACCTTGTAGTGCGGACGGACAGTTCATAAGGAAGCACGGACACAGAAAGTCTCTGCAACGGGTCTTTACTGTAACCAGCAGCCAGTACATGGTATACAGTTTACAGGTAGTGGACCGGGTGGACTCAGCAGTGATGGTGTCCCTCAGAGATCCGCAAGTGTTCCTCCATTCTAGCTAAGTGTTTTGCCATTGTCGCCCAGGAATACCAGATCGGGTACGGGGAGGCTGCTTCAATGCCCTCTCCAAGATGTACGTTATGGATGTTTTGGGGAGCCTTGGATCCCTCAGTGGGTACACCGCTGGTTAGACGACTGGAAGTTGGCTGGTGGTGGGGTGCTCCTGTGAAGCTGCTCCTCCACGCTTCTGGTTCGCGTAGCAGAGGTGAACTGCTGCCAGCTTCGGTACCAGTGAACCGGCTGTGAGTTGTGGGCACGGGAGTCTTTGGAACCCGTGGTTAATGATGCCCGATCCCGGTTGTTGAGGCCTCAGGTGCTGACACCCGACCGGTGACGGCCCGGGGGCTGCACGGGGTGCGGAGCCCCCGCTCCTACTCCAAGTTCTAGACTGCTCAGGTCAAGTTCTAGACTCCTTCTCCTAATGACTAAGGGTCTGTTCTCCCTACACACTTCCCTAGCACTTCGCCCACCAGGACCCTGGGTTGGCCCTCTGTTCTAGGTGATGCATGCAGGGTTGGATCTCAAAGTTAACCAGATCACTGCTGTGTCAGAGAATATTGCGGCTGCATTTATGGCTGCAATACCCTCTTGTGACGCACTCGTTGCGGGGCGCCACATATAATTTAAAAACAATTTTTTGAATGGTGCACACTAACATTTAGGATGGATTTGTCTTGAAACTAAGTGGTTGGAAAGACCATCTAAGTAAGAATATCACCAGTAAGAATAAAGAGATCCGATCCAATACTCCTGAACATTTTTTTCCTAAAAAAGTACCTGAACTGAGAGGGGTATTTGAATGCAACTGATTTGTATTTTTTATCAATTACAAATACAAAGAAAAGGAGCAAGAGAAAAAGCGCATTTCAATTTGTACCCCTTTGACTTGCTATTTCTTTGTTAGCCAACCTGCTGCATCTTCAGAAAAATTGATGATGTTATGGATCAAAATCAACCTATCAGCATGTTGGTGTTGGTTATCCTTGATGTTACTGGTGTCAGCGTTGCACTTAGCAATAACCCAACCAAAATGCCGATTTCCCCAACAGACCCAAGGAAAGCCCATTAAGATCATGTTTGCAGGGGTAGTGTGATGGGGGTATCTGAACCACATAATCCTGTTAGAAGCTTAGACTCTCCTACAAGTCCAGCCACAAAGACAAGCTTGATACCAGTCAAGTAACACCTCCACTGGCTCTGCTAGCATATTTAAGTAATCATCGAATAACCTTCACTTACTGATCTATTTACTTTTCAAAATCCGAATCTTATTACTGATATACCGGTAATTACAATTGTTTTGGAACACGATCCATGTTAGTCACGACAATAATCGCTACGATAATTTTTCCTATGACTCAGACAAAAGAAGATTCAGTTCTTCGTGGTACAGTCACACAGTGGGAAACTCATGGAACAGTTGAACACCACCGGTTAATTTACTCTCCTAACACAAACCATCTACCGGTATATTGTTTTTGCTGCTGGCTATTTGGTAAGAGAGATGAAAAGATTAGAGTATGGGCATATCCATACAAAGGTTTCTCTAACATTAGAAAATACCTTAAAAAATAGAATAATATGAGAGGTTTAATACAGAGAAAACTTTACTTATATCTAAATACCCCATCAGTCAGGACAGCACAATAATAGCAGGGCTCATCAAAGCTGAAAGGAATGGGAGGAAATAAAAAGAAATAGAAAAGTCATTAATAGGCTAAGAGATGTCACGGTTTTTTAGCAAGACAAGTTCTTGCATTTTGGATTCACAGAGAATGTGCTGGTCTGGCTGCTTAAATTGCTAGAACAGTATGATATTTTTCTTCAACATCATCTGAAGAATCTACTTTGTTGAGTTCAGAAACAGAAAATAACCTAATTTCTGCACTGGCAAGGGAAACTATGTGTACCATCGTAAGGGACGTAAAAGCAGCACTGCTATTTTTAGTAATTGTGGATTCTACAATTGATATAAAAAGAACTGACCAATTCTCCGTATCATTATGATATGTAACAAATACAGGAAACAGCATTGAGCGATTTATAAAATTTGAAGAGCTCCCAGATAGCCGTGTAGTGTCATTCTATGATCTATTAATACACTCACCAAAGAACTTGGTCTTAGGCTGGTTTCACACTGGCGTTTGTGTCTGCATGCGTATGGCATGCAGACGCAAACGCAGCCATATTAATGTGAATGCAGCGGAGAATCTCCGCATGCGTTCACATTAATATGCACCCCGACAGCCAATCAGCTGTCTCGGGGGCGGCCGGGAGGAGGAGATCAGCGGCAGAGATCTCCTCCTCCCGGCCATAGCTGATCTCCCGCCAGTGTCAGCGCTGGAGATTTAAAGACACAGCTGATCTGACAGCTGTTTAAATATCCTGCGCCGACACAGAATAGGTGATATCGGTGCAGGAGATAAGAAACAGCTGATCGCTACTTCAAATCTCCCGCGCCGACATCACCTATTCGGTGTCGGCGCGGGAGATTTAAACAGCTGTCAGATCAGCTGTTTCTCCCAGCCGACAGCGGCGGAAGATCAGTGGAGCCTGTAGCTGATCTCCCGGTGGCCGCCGGTGATCACCGGCGGCCATCAGGAGAGATTTCAATGAGATCCGCAGCGTTCTCCTGCGCTGTCATGCGGAGGACACTGCGGATCCATTGACATCTATGCGTCGTTTGTGCGCTTGCGGGCACTTGTAGAGAAAACAAGCACCCGCGACCGCACCAAAAATGCAACAGGGCTGCGTCCGGAGTGCGCTTGGAGGGTGCACAAATTGTTCGCATCCGAGCGCAAACGCAACCGAACGCAGCCAAATGCAGGCACATGCGTTCTCATGTTAAACATAGGAACGCATCTGCGCAAGCGTTTGGCTGCGTTCGGTGTGCGGCGTATGCAAACGCCAGTGTGAAACCACCCTTATATGACTTTAATGAGAGAGCACGCTTATGATGGGGCAAGACAGTGGCAGACATATCGCCGGTGCAGCTGGTGCAGCTGCACTGGGGCCTAGAATGGGAGGGGCCCCCTGAAGAACTAATGAAAGTGCAGAGTCCATCAAAAAGCCAGCACCAGAATCAGCATAACAGAAGATGCTGGGCCCGCTCTGCTGATCGCTACAGGTGATTATGCTGATATGAGCCCTTTTGCTCATATATTACCGCTGCTGCTGTCTGTAGTCATTTCTATAGTGATGCACTGTGCTCAATGTGACTTCTTATGCTCTGTGAGCTGCTGACACCATCCTGATCCATGCTGCTGATCTGGGGGAGGGTATGAGAAGGTGGGGGATGGGGAGATTGGGGGGGGGGTGGTTGTTGGGAGGTGGAGGGAAATTGCTGAAGCAGGACATTAACCCTGTCATACCCATTAACATGGGGCTAGCTCTAGAGAGCACCCCTGATACAGCCTTATAGCATTGTAAACACTGCACACAATTACATTTGTGCCTCATTGCCTGTCAGCCACTCCAGAAGATGCCTGTGGACCAGTCTGACACCATGAAAAGATGCACAGCCAGTCTTGTGAAAATTATGTAAACATCTTGCTTGCTTTTATTTTTAATAAAAAATAATTATATATGAACATATTCGCAGTAATGGTCTGTGTTTTTCACATGTCCAGAAATTATGTGCACAGTGGCCTGCTGGTGACATGCACTAGCCTACTCTGTACATAGAACATAAGTTCATATTAAAAATGTCTCATGTTCCATGGTACACTTGTTATTATTGGGTCAGTTTGCTGTTTGACATGGGATTCATACTGACCAAATATACAGTTAATGAAATCAATCCTATTACAACCCTTAAAAATAAATCTTGGTCATGATTCTCAGTGCTCAGTGGAGAAATGAAGACTGGATGAGCTTTATGTGGTTGGATGCGGTATCTACCACAGGCAGAGATAGCGCTGTGATCACAAGACTGGGAATTGTGACAGTGTGTGAAGGAGTCAGGAGTTACACTCACACAACTTGCCTGCAGACTTTTGTCTCAAGCCTGGTCAACCTGTCTAAATTTATTTTAAGAGTTGCAACATGGCTCATTCAAACAATTATATATTGAGTCATTGTGAGGCCCATCCTCAACAGACAGCACATTGACCCAATGATTTTTCTCAAACCCAGATAACCCTTCCTAACATAAGACATAAAAATATGTCTTATGTCAGGTCACAGTGTGTGATTTGAGCTCTGGAACCCGGCCAGCACCGTACTCAGCAGATACAGACAGCATTACACAGCTGGCATCTGCTTATAATAGCAGCAACTGGAGCTAACTCACATCACTGCTGTTAACACATATACATTTTTATTATTATTATTATTATTATTATTTTTCATGTATAAGTGTTTATGGGTAGGGTCACATTGAAAACCTAGATTGCATTCACCGCATCCGGATCCGGATGCGGTGAATGCAATGCCGGTCGCACACAGTTTTTTTGAAAACTGTGTGCAGAATACCGCACTGCGGTCACCGGATGGCTCAGGATGTGTAATCCTGAGCCATCCGGTAACTGCAGAGTGTGCGGATCCCGGCTATTGACGGGACCCGCAACCGTAATAAAGAGTGAAATTGCTGACCTAAATGACTGATAGAGGTCTGTAGGGGGGCTTAGACCCCCCTACAGACCGGGCTCCCACTTCCATAGTGTTCTTCACCAATTTCGCACCGGGCACGGGCTCCTCGGAGCTGCGTGCATGTCAACCAAGGTACCCCCCCCCCCCCATCACTATACAGGGGTGCATAGACCCCTCTAATACAATTATGCTTACATTGATGTGTTTTACACAAAGAATAATCACAATTGCATTGTTAATTATATATTTACATGTGTCCGGAGCCAGAGTCCAGTGATTTCCAGGGGCGGGGCTGTGTGCAGCAGCCTCCGCCCGCTCCTTCTTGATGGCCGCCCCCTCTGGCCGTAATCCAGTCTTGTGAGGGCGGCCTCGTCGTTAAAGGGGCGTGGCTAACCGCGGCACATAGTTAGCCACGCCCCTTTAACGACGAGGCCGCCCTCACAAGACTGGATTACGGCCAGAGGGGGCGGCCATCAAGAAGGAGCGGGCGGAGGCTGCTGCACACAGCCCCGCCCCTGGAAATCACTGGACTCTGGCTCCGGACACATGTAAATATATAATTAACAATGCAATTGTGATTATTCTTTGTGTAAAACACATCAATGTAAGCATAATTGTATTAGAGGGGTCTATGCACCCCTGTATAGTGATGGGGGGGGGGGCACCTTGGTTGACATGCACGCAGCTCCGAGGAGCCCGTGCCCGGTGCGAAATTGGTGAAGAACACTATGGAAGTGGGAGCCCGGTCTGTAGGGGGGTCTAAGCCCCCCTACAGACCTCTATCAGTCATTTAGGTCAGCAATTTCACTCTTTATTACGGTTGCGGGTCCCGTCAATAGCCGGGATCCGCACACTCTGCAGTTACCGGATGGCTCAGGATTACACATCCTGAGCCATCCGGTGACCGCAGTGCGGTCCCAGAAACGCTGCGAAAACTGCTGCCTGCATGATTTTAAACGCAGGCAGCAGTGCCGGATCCGGCCACCGGATGGCTTGTGAAGCCATCCGGTGTTTTGCATCGGCTTCCATCAGGAGCGTTTCCTGGTCCGGTTTTGAGCTTTTTTAAAGCTCAAAACCGGATCAGGATTTAAAACAAAAAACGCCAATGTGACCCTAGCCTATAAGTGTTTATGACCCATGATGGCCAGGAACTCTTGTTTATTTGTCTTGCATTTATTACCTTCTGCTGTCCTGAGTTTCTTTGATTGATTAACAAGTGTAATAGACCCAGATCTAATGGTGGGTTTACACACACCAATTTATCTGTTCAATATCTGAACAGATCTCTGGTTGCAGTGAAATCATGGATACATTGTTCCATTTTGTGGCTGTGTACAAATGATACAATGTGTCCATGATTTCACTGCAACCAGAGATCTGTTCAGATATTGAACAGATAAATTGGTGTGTGTAAACCCACCATAAAGGCCACTTCACACACACAGATAGATATCTGTGTGTGTGAAGTGGCCTTTATGGTGGGTTTACACACACCAATTTATCTGTTCAATATCTGAACAGATCTCTGGTTGCAGTGAAATCATGGACACATAGTTCCATTTTGTGGTTGTGTACAACATGGAGCAATGTATCCATGATTTCACTGCAACAAAAGATCTGTTCAGATATTGGACACAGAAATTGGTGTGTGTAAACCCACCATAAGTAGAAACTCACTATATATGTCGACCCAGCTAAGGGGTGCAATCATGCGGGGTCTTGCAATCATGCCAACTGCATAAGTGCCAACTGTAGAAGTGCAGTTACACCGGGCCGGAAACGGGTAAGTCATGCAAGACAAAAAAAAAGATATGCAATTTGTTCACTTGTGCTGCAATTATGTATTCACTATGTAAACCCCAGACTACTCATCACAACTGACCACTCACCCACCACTACAGCTCTCCTTCCCGCTGCATCTGACTCACGCTACTCCCATCCCCCGCTCACCATCCATAATGTATCCCCTCCTTTGCACTCTCACTCCCATCCTTCTCCACTTCCTGCTACCCCCGCTCATTCCTCCACCCAGTAACAAAGTACTTCTCTCACCCTCCATCCTACCTAACCACCTCACCCACTCCTCTGAACTATTCCTTCACTTTCAATCCTCCATCTCCAATCAGGCACGGCCACCACGTAAACTCTCATGCTCCCACCTGCTAACCCTCTCCCTGCTCCTCCTACTCGCTGGCGACATTTCCCCTAATTACGGCCCCCCCCGCCACATCCCCACAGCCACCTACACCCCACCCCCACGTCCCATCACCAACTCTCATAACCCCACCATCACCCACCCTCGCAACCTGAGCAACCTTAGACCCATCCCCCCAGCCCCTGCTCCTCTAATCTCCCTGCCAGGCGCACTCTGGAACGCCCGCTCAGTTTGTAATAAGCTCACAGACATCCATGAACTCTTTATTTCTAATAAACTCTCATTCCTTGGCATCACAGAGACCTGGCTCACCCCCTCCGACACGGCCTCCCCTGCTGCACTATCGTACGGCGGATTCAATCTTTCCCACATACCCCGCCCCCCTGACAAACATGGCGGAGGTGTCGGCATACTCCTATCCGACACCTGCTCCTTCGCCCCTATTCCATTACCCCCCTCTGCTACTCTCCCATCTTTCGAAGCCCACTCTGTCCGCATCTTCTCCCCCTGTAACCTCCAGCTAGCCGTCATCTACCGCCCCCCTGGATCCATCCCCACCTTCCTCGACCACTTTACCACCTGGCTACTTCATTTCCTCTCTATCGACATCCCCACCATCATTATGGGCAATTTTAATATCCCCATTGACACTGCCCAACAAACCGCCTCTCAACTTCTTTCCCTGACCTCCTCCTTCGGGCTCTCCCAATGGTCCTCCTCTGCCACCCACAAAGATGTCCACACGCTGGATCTCATCTTTACCCGTCTTTGCTCCCTTACTAATCTCACAAACTCAACCCTCTCCCTGTCTGACCACAATCTGCTGACCTTCTCCTCCCTCACCTCCCCTACTACATCACCTCCTCTCCGCAAACTTGATCATCCCCGCAGAAACCTAAAACACATTGATCTACACTCACTCTCAGAATCCCTCCTCCCTCTCGCCAACATAACATCTATACGTGACACAGACACTGCCACCACCCTCTACAACACCATATTAACCAAGGCCCTCGACCTAGCAGCCCCCCTCACATATCACGCTCCACGCACTAATAGGCAACCCTGGCACACCACCCTCACTAAAGACCTGAGACGGGCATCCAGGGTCGCCGAGAGGCGATGGAAAAAAATCACGTTCCACTGAGCATTTTGCACTGTTCAAACAGTCCCTCATCGCCTTCAAGACTGCACTTGCCACCGCCAAACAAACCTTCTTCTTATCCCTAATAACCTCCCGGTCCAACAATCCCAAGCAACTTTTCAAAACCTTCAATTCCTTACTCCGCCCGCCTGCTCCCCCTCCCTCTCCCCTTATCTCTGCAGAAGACTTTGCCTCCTTCTTCAAAGAAAAGATTGACAGAATCAGAGACAGCTTTGATCCACTGTCCCCACAGCCTCCCCTCTCACCTATACTGCCCTCTACTTCCATCAACTGCTTCCCCCCCATAACTGAAGACCAGCTCTCCTCCCTCCTGTCAAAATCACACCTCACCACCAGCGCCCACGACCCGCTCCCATCCCACCTCATTCCCAACCTCACCTCCGTTATCATCCCAGCCCTAACTCATCTTTTCAACCTATCACTTACAACTGGCACCTTCCCCTCAGCCTTCAAACACGCCTTGATCACACCCATCCTCAAAAAATCCTCACTCGATCCCACAACTGTCTCCAACTACCGCCCTATATCTCTCCTCCCTTTCGCCTCTAAACTACTTGAACAGCATGTCCACTCTGAGCTGTCCTCTCACCTCTCCTCCTGCTCCCTATTTGACCGCCTGCAATCTGGCTTCTGACCCCTCGACTCCACTGAAACAGCCCTGACCAAAGTCACAAATGACCTACTGACTGCCAAAAGCAAGCGCAACTACTCTGTTCTCCTCCTACTCGACCTGTCCGCCGCCTTCGACACTGTTGAACACTCCTTTCTACTACAGATCCTGGAATCTCTTGGCATCACGGACCTTGCCCTCTCTTGGATCTCCTCATACTTAACGGACCGCACCTTCAGCGTCACCCACTCCCACACATCCTCCTCGCCCTACCCCCTATCTGTCGGGGTCCCCCAGGGCTCGGTTCTTGGACCATTACTGTTCTCAATCTATACTCTCGGCCTAGGGCAACTCATTAAGCCCCATGGCCTCCAATATCACCTCTACGCCGACGACACCCAAATCTACCTGTCTGGTTCTGACATCGCCTCCCTTCTATCCAAAATTCCACACTGCCTGTCCGCCATCTCATCCTTCTTCTCTGCTCGCTTCCTTAAGCTGAACATGGACAAAACCGAGTTCATAGTCTTCCCCCCAAGACGCTCCCCCTCACTACCTGACCTATCCATCGTCGTCAACGACTGCTCTCTCTCTCCAGTCCCCCATGCCAAGTGCCTCGGGGTTATCCTTGACTCTTCCCTCTCCTTCAAGCCCCACATCCAGGCCCTCGCCACCTCCTGCCGACTCCAGCTCAAAAACATCTATAGGATTCGCACTTTACTTGACCACGACACTGCTAAAACCCTTATTCACGCTCTCATCATCTCCCGCATCGTTTACTACAACCTCCTGCTCACCGGCCTCCCCAATACCTCCCTTGCACCTCTCCAATCTATCTTGAACTCCGCTGCCCGCCTAATCCATCTGTCTCCCCACTACTCTCCTGTTTCCCCCTCTTGCCAAGCCCTTCACTGGCTCCCTACTTCCCAGAGATCCCGGTTTAAAACATTAACCATGACATACAAAGCCATTCACAACCTGTCCCCTCCATACATCTCTGACATGGTCTCCCGATACCTACCCTCACGCAACCTGCGATCCTCCCAAGAGCTTCTCCTCTACTCCCCCCTCATCTCCTCTTCGCACAACCGCATACAGGATTTCTCCCGTGCTTCACCTATACTCTGGAACTCTCTGCCCCAACACATCAGACATTCTCCTACCCTGGGAACCTTCAAAAGAAGCCTGAAGACCCACCTCTTACGCCAAGCCTACCACCTGCAACAAGACCCGGTCCACCACACCGCCTCACGATTGGAATTTCCCCCTCCCACTGTATCCCCACCCACCCCTCGTAGACTGTGAGCCTTCGCGGACAGGATTTCTCCCCTCTTGTATCTGTACAACCGAATTGTCAACATTTATTGTTACTTGTATTGTTACTATGTTACTTGTCCTAGTCTGCCCTTTTAGCATGTAAAGCGCCATGGAATATAATGGCGCTATATAAATAAATAATAATAATAATAATGTATATAGCACCATTAGATTCCATTGCGCTTTACCTATGGAAAGGCAGACAAGTACAAATACAGTATGTATTGATGGTCAAGACGCACAGGTACAGGAGGGGAGAGGACCCTGCACGCAAGGGCTCACAGTTTACAAGGGCGGGTGGGATACAGAAGGAGAGGGTAGTGCCAATTGTTCGGTAGTGCAGTGGACTGGGTCTCACTGTAGGCTGTAGGCTTGTCGGAAAAGGCGAGTCTTCAGGTTTCTTTTGAACGTTCCCAGGGAAGGCGAGTGTCTGATGTGTTGGGGAAGAGAGTTCCAGAGTAAAGAGGATGCACGGGAGAAGTCTTGTACGCGGTTGTGAGAGGAAGACATAAGGGGGTGTAGAGAAGGAGTTCTTGAAAGGATCGCAGGTTGCGTGAGGGTAGATAGCAAGAGACCATGTCAGAGATGTATAGAGGGGACAGGTTGTGGATGGCTTTATATGTCATGGTGAGGGTTTTGAACCGGGACATCTGAGAAGTGGGGAGCCAGTGAAAGGCTTGGCAGGGGGAGAAGCTGGGGAGTAGCGGGGAGACAGGTGGATTAGTTGTGTGGCGGAGTTTAAAATAGATTGGAGATGTGCGAGCGAGGAAGGCTAGTGAGCAGGAGGTAGCAGTAATCAAGGCCGGAGATAATGAGAGCATGAACAAGAGTTTTTGAAGTGTCATAGTCAAGGAAGGTGCGGATCCGGGAAATGTTTTTGAGCTGCAGTCGGCAGGAGGTGGCGAGGGCTTGGATGTGAGGCTTGATGGAGAGGGAAGAGTCGAGGATTACTCCAAGGCACTTGGCGTGGGGGACTAGAGAGAGTGAGCAGCCATTGACAGTGATGAATAGGTCAGGTAGAGGGGGAGAGCGACTTGGGGGTAAAGACGATGAGCTTGGTTTTGTCCATGTTCAGTTTCAGAAAGCGAGCAAAAAAAAAGGATGAGATGGCGGACAGACATTGTAAAATTTTTGATAGTAGGGAGGTGATGTCAGGCCCAGACAGATAGATATGGGTGTCGTCAGCGTAGAGATGATATTGAAGGCCATGGGGCTCAATGAGTTGTCCTAGGCCGAGGGTGTAGATGGAGAAGAGTAGGGGTACAAGAACCGAGCCTTGGGGGACACTGACAGATAGAGGGTAGGGCAAAGAGGAGGTGTGGGAGTGGGTGACGCTAAAACTCTGAGAGTTTGTTGCATACTCTGTTCCACATTGCTTAAGGTAGTGGGACTGGGGGAGAGGGGACTGGGTGGATGGGTATGAGGTTATGGAGGTTGCGAGAGTTTGTGTTGGGGAGTGGGTGTGGGCTAGAGGTGACTGAAGAGATGTGGTTGGGGGGACCAGGATAAATGCCACTGTCAATCATTGCCATCAGCATTTATATGATGTGATAGCTAGTGCACTAATGTACCTGCTCCCATCAGCCCTACTCAGTGAGGTTTCATGGTGGCAATAGGTTGTCACAGCAGCTAAGGATAATAGAACATTCATTTGAGCAAATAACGCTATGCAGAGAAAAAGCATAAAAAAATTAAAATGAACATGTCAGCTGATACATACTGGGCACTTTCGCAGTGGCCACTGCTAAAGCTAAGTTTTTGCAAATTTCCTTATATTCTCAAGCAGTTTTGCCATGTCCCTTCTCTTATATCTGTGTTAGCTGTGCATATAGCCCTGCCATTCATTGTTAGCCATTTCACATATCTCATAGTGTGTAGTGTTGCAGCAGATATACTCATGGTTTTCTTGCGAGCACCTTCACATTAAGGTGATGCCAATCTTTTTTTAATTAAATTTCTTTAAATATTAGCTGACTGGGCAGCATATATTAACCACTGTCTGTACAATCACAGCCAGGTATGTTTATCTCAGAAACACTGCAGCGTTTCAAGAGAAAAACGTACTTTCAATAACCGCTGGGAACAGAGCTGCGCTGTGCAGTAGTCAAACAGGTGGGTGTCCCCGCTGACGGTTGTTGTTAAAGGGAACCTGTCAGCCTGTTTATGCCTCCCCAGCTATCACTGTCTGTACCTGCAGCTTCATAATACTATTCTAATCATCCCTGTCTGAGCTCATAGTGTAATGTGAAAGGTGAAAGAAAACATTTATACACTTACATTGCCTTATGGAAATGAGGCAGTCAGTCCCCAGCTTGGAGGACGGGGACTGTTTGGCAGGTTAATAGTTAACATTTCAGCCTTGTACTAGAACATGTTGGGAGACCTGATGTGATGTCATAACCATGTGACTACAATAGGCGGAGCTAAGTTCTCATAGAACATAATATGTTTGCTGGCTTAGCTCCGCCCACTATGGTCACATGATGTTACATCATACAGGTCCTTTAGCCATTCAAGTTAAAAGTGAGTTAACTATTATCCTGCCAGACAGTCTCCCTCCTCCAAGGTGGGGACTGAAATGTACGTGTATAAATCTTTTTTTTCTTCTTTTACATTACACCATGAGCTCAGACAGGGATGATTAGAATAGTATTATAAAGCTGCAGGTACAGACAGTGATAGCTGGAGGGGCATGAATGACCTGACAGGTTCCCTTTAAGCCTCTGCCTACATGCGTGTATAGGAAGCCAGCGGTAGGAAGAAAGAGGGTTAAACCATGCACTGCTGATCAGATGCTGAAATCCCAAGGACAAGGACCAGAAGATGATCACAAGAAGGTTTATTAGTGGACGCGTTTCGTGGGTGGCTGCCCACTTCCTCAGGTCATACAATCATTTAATGATCAGCAGCCTATGGTTTAACTCTGAGCAGAGCAGTGTTTTGAGCAATTGTTGGGGTCTCAGGACTCAACCTTTCACTCTTAAAAAACTTATGCAGTGTGTATTTATTATTTAACAAATAACTATCATAATAACGCTAAATAAAACAACAGTTATATTTTAAAGGGGTTATCCAAGACTATATTATTTTATTATTGTAAGCCTAAGAACTAACAGACAGGTAGTAACAGGCTGATGTCATATCTACATAGCAATAGTTTCTCTTCCGTTCTGCTTGGTTGAAGGGGCAGGACTGCTGATATCATGCTAATGAACAGCTGGCACGGAGGACAGGGAAGGTGCAGGAACGGGACTCATGACAGACACCAGCTAAAGAGAAAACCGGGACCCGGCAGCGAGTGTCATCTGGAGGCTGACTGGGCCCAAGACTGCTGACCAGGTGTCCAGAGAAAGGGGTCTACAGTGGAAAAACGGAGTACAG